>WSXT02130239.1:0-10722 GCA_011762715.2 Neuroterus valhalla
GAGACAATATTAGCGAAGGTTCGTTTGAGAAGAATGGGCTCGAATGCGTTACGAGGTTTTGGAAGAGGAGGGTTTTCAGTAGTTATGGGTTTATGAAGTTGCCGAGTTGAGTTCGACTCGATGCCTCGTTTTTGAGGAACCTTCGGACATCCACGGTAAGTGGCCCAATGTGGGCCTTGACAATCATGGCAAGAGGGAGAGGCTTCTATTTGATTGCGGGTCGAGCAGGTAGCGGTAGCGTGGCTACCTCCGCAAAATGCACAAGCCCAAGATGCGTGGCAGTAATTTGCGGTGTGGAAGAACTTTAGGCAGCGACGGCACTGAGGAATGAAGTTTGATTTTCTTTCGGCCTCAACTTTAACGGAGAGGCCAGCTGGATGTTTATGTCGAAAAAAGACTTGGTAGAGGATTGAGGATAGTTATGGACTATGGGAGGAGGACGAGCTGAGATTACATCAGCGGAGGAGCGCTTGGAAGAAACGGGTTTGGTGGCACTACGAGGTTCAGGAAGAGGGATTGCAGTCAGCTTCGGTTTTGGAGGTTGACGGCTTGCGTTCGACTCGGTGACAGGTCTATGAGAAACTTTGAGGCATCCACGGAAGGTGGCCTATTGGGGACCTTTGCAGTTGGAACGAGATGGGGTGGCATTTTTTTTACTTCTGATCGTGCAAGAGGCAGTGGTGTGACTATGCCCGCAGAAAGCGCAAGACCAACAGGCATGGCAGTAGTTTGCAGTGTGAATATATTTTAGGCAACGACGGCACTGTGGAATAAGATTTGATTTTTGTTTGGCTTCGACTCTAACGCTGAGGCAAGCTAGGATTCTAATGTCGAAAATAGGCTTGAATGAGGGAGCAGAAGGGTTAAGGTAAACGACAACTAATGACCACATTTTCCCCCTTTTTTTATGCGATGAACTTGCTTAGTTGGAGGAATTTTCAATTGGAGTTCATTGAGGATTGATTCTTCAGAAAGGGATTCATTAACTCCTCTTATGACAAAGATGAGTTCTTTATCCTGATCGATTTGGTTGACGGTGTAGCTTATTTTTCGTTAATAAAGAATGTCGGTTAGAGAGCGAAAACTATCGAAATTTTTGGGGTTAACAAAAATGGCGTCAGACGTGTTCTTGCCCGAACGGATGGGGATGTCGGCTGTAAGATGGCCGAATGAATCCTGTGCAAGAGATCTTCACGAAGAATACGGATGGGAGGGGGACTCCGTTCCTTGTTAGCAGGCTCATCCTCGTTAAATGAGCATGAAAAGATAGACTCATCGTCGGTTGGAGGGAGAGGGTCTGATTTCGCCGGACTTGAGAGGCGTTTACGCTTGGAGTGTTTAGATTTTACCAGCATGAAGCCGGAAGAGTCTTTGGGTGACAAAAAGGAGTCGGATGCAGGTTGCATGGTTTCCATGACATCCGAGCCATCGATCAGAGTAGGAGTGATTGAGTTAGAGGAAGTTTTTGAGGCAAGGACTGCCTCGCAACAGATACGAATTTTCCGAAGATCGGAAACTAGTGGGGTAACTGGAGCGACGGACAGAGTTCCTGTTCTACCATCAACTTTTTTCTCACCCTCAATAACATGCCTTCTATCCTTTCTCTATTTACGTGATTCTTCTTCACCTCACGCATCTTCCATTCATATTCTTTTAAGGGGTTACATGGGTTTCGAAGACTCAAACAAAGGGTATTTTTACTAATTTTTAAATTTAATAAATGAAATATTCTATTTAAAACATTAAGCATATAGAAAATACATGTTCAATAAGTATTTTGTGAAATTTTTATTTGAAGATATCGGAAACTCAACCCTTGGAATCTCATTCCCCTTGATCTTTCAAAAGAAGTGCTCCCGCGTGGCTAGGATAACTCATGACTGGTTCATCCAAAATTAAAAAAAAAAACAATTTTTATTTATTGCGTGTATAAAAATCATGCTTGGACGAAGGAAAGGAAAAAAGAAATTTGAATTTTTGGCGGAGTTTTGAACATAGAGCAGGAGATAATGTTATTTTAAAGAAGTGTGCAAAATTTGAAGAATATCGGTTCATAACTTTTCGAGAAATCGTGACCACCGACTTCTAAAATTGATTTCGAAAAAAACGCGATTAAAGATTTACGTTCAAATAACATGAATTTTTTTTTCCCCTAATCTCCAAAAGAACCATCGGTTCCGGTCGTCTGAGAAACCTGGTGGCTCTAAAAAAGTAATAGAAAGTGGAAAAAACAAACAATAGCTGGACAGCTTGTGAAGTATACATGTGACACGCGCCAAATTGACGTAATCTGATAGGCGAGATTTCCGAAGGCTCTAGCTCCTTGAATTTTTCAGGGGTAAATAAGAAATTTTTGAAGGATATTCTGAACATATTAAACTATTCAACAAGATTCATTATGATTTAATAAGACGAAGAAAGACGGAGAAAAAAAATCGATTTTTTGAAATTTTGAAACCCATGTAACCCCTGAATAACCTCTTTTGTATGCTCTCCCAGTTTTTGTCCTTGGCCCATGTTTCACTCATAATTATAACGTCCCATTTTTCTACTTCGTCTCAGAAACCTTTTGCCTGTTTTTTATTCCCGTTACATTCCAGAACGCCACCCTGATGCCTTCACCCCCCCCCCCCCCTTCTTGTACATTCATCCATGTGAATGGACTGTTGTCTGACATCATTAGGGATCTGTGTGTCATTATACGCTGTGGGTATACTAAGCCAAACACGGTTCCTGGTGACCATGATCATCGATGCACTTGATCGTGCCATGATGTTTTTAAAAGAGCCATTATTGCAAGCCTACCTACAGACTGCTTAACTGTGATGGTTGTTGATACCGACATGTCTATATCCAAGGAGTGCAACAAATTGTAATTTTCAGATAGTGGCATTGGAAGTTGAAAGGACTGGTCAAAATACAGCCTTCTGCATCCACAGCAGAGGTAAGACTATATTTAAGCTAGTTAAACGTTAATAATTTTACAGATCGCGTCTGTTGCTGTGTGACGTGGTATCTTTCGGCGGTGGGGATGCGTCCGTGAGTCAAGTATCTTGTTTCAAGACTGACTTTTCCACGGCATGTGGAGAAAGTTTCTGTCCAATGACCAGCTATTTATTTTGAATCGATATCCTGCGGCTCTCAAAGAAGATGTCCCTCTACTTGGCCTCATGTTAAGCGACAGACGGTAGGGGAGATCACGAATCTAGATGGACAGAAATAAAAAATTTGAAGATATTAAATCCACTTGCATGCAGTCCACACGCATTTCTTATCACCTGCCGAACTCTAATAGGTTTCTCAATTACACGGAGAAGCGTGCGTTACCTGAAATCCTCCCCCAACCATCCGCGGTCCACGCAAATGCGGTTTTAGAACAAAGCCTAGTCTTTAGGAAAAAAAGGTCCATCTTCAACCAGCTTAATCGACCCATCGACATATAAACTGGACCGCTCATCTGGATGCGCGAACTCGAACGTAGTAAAAAGAAAAGGAGATTGTGATGTATCCTCTGAGCGCAGTGATGGCGCTAGTCTTTCGTGGGCCCCGTTTCATCATTCACACTTCCCAAAATCTATTTTTCCGACTAATCATTCCCGAAACTTTCCCACGGAAGGGTTATCATCCTGTTCGTTCATATTCGATTTTCATATTTCCAATGTTCGAAATTACGAAACATTTCATAAAATTTTTTGAAATTAAAGTTTCTAATTTTATTTGGATCAAGATTTTTTTATTGAAACTTGCAAATTTCATCTGATGGTTAAATATTTCATGCATGCTTACTAATAATTTATAAAATTTTTTGGTTAATTTTTTGTGTTAATTAATAATTTTCTAGGTGAAATTACCACTATATATAAGCATAGCATAGATTTTCATGCGAAATAAATAAGACCAGCTGAATTAAATGGATTTAATAAATTCGTCAATGTAAACATTAATACTTATGACCTTAATTTCATCAAAGTTCTTTATTTCGTAGTTTTATTTTGAAAAGAATATTATTTATTATATTTAATGTAGCACATAATATTAATTTCAAAATTAATCATCGACATATTAATATTATATGTCGATGCTGTAAATAAATGTTTTTCTAGGTTATGACGTCAAGTCAAAAATATAATAATATAATTACCTGTGAAATGAACGCCCGTCGCCCACGTCGCTTTGCGTTCGACAAACAAAGCACATACATACCATTTTTTTCGTTATCCTGATTATTCATCTTGAAAACATCAAACGAGCTCGGGCCGTCAAAACCTAGGCTGAGTACCTATTGAAGGTCCCGCTAACTACTCATACAGGCCTGAGCCAAAACCAAGAGCCAATCAGACAAAGCAAGACGGAGACAACCTAGGATGCTTCTAATGTCCCTTCTTTTCTACACCCAAATGGATGCGCAGTGGACATGAGCGGTCCAATTTATATGTCGATGTACGAAACCGCCATCTGGTGAGTTCTACTGCAAACTACATGCGCGCCAATGTTTTGAATGTTGAATATCTATTAGTTTTGAAAACGTTCATTATTTATTGATATAAAATTTTGCAATTATTCATGTTTATGATTAGAAAAGTTTGCTTTTCAATTTTAAGCTGGTAATTCGCATTTTCCTTGTTAAACTTTCATTATTTTGTGGGAAGTACAATTAAAATACGTTTAGAAAGTTTTTTTTGTGTGGTGGAAATCTAACTATTCAGGTGGGAAATTTAACACATTACTTGAAAATGAATCTTAGAATTGAAAATTTAACATCTCATTGCGTTAAAGTTTGATTGTACAGTAAAAAATCATTAGGCAGGCTCTCAATTCCAGATGTTGCACAGAAAGCTTTTTTCTCATTCAAAAAAATCTACTTAATTGAAAGTTCAACCATTTTGTTGAAAAGCATTTTTTTGTTAGGAAAATATCTCTTAGATATAAAATCCAACTGTTTGTTCGAGAAAATCTTTTTCTCTGCTGTCAAAATTCATCTATTCAGGTGAAAGTTTCATTTTTTCAAAGTTGGAAATTGCACAATTTTGTTATAAAGTCATCCTCTTCGGTTAGAAATTTAATTATTCAATAAGAATGGAATGAGAACAATATATATGGGTTGAAAATTCAGTTGTTGTTAGGAAAATCTGTTATTTTCATTGTTAAAAAAATGTGCTGTTGACAGTTCAACAGTTTGGTTGAAAAATTTTTTTTGTCTGGAATTATTATTTTCTTCCTTGGTTTTGAGTTCGATTGCTTGTTTGAAAATTCAGAACAGAGTCCCACAAGAGAAATCTTTTTTTTGAATCTGAAGGTCAGAAAATATTTCGGGATCGCTGAATCCGAAATCAAAGTCCGGGAAAACCCAGGACGTCGGGGTTCTGACATAACCTCAAAAAACTCAAAAAATATAATTCTTCGGATCCAGAGATCAGCCTATGTTTTTGGGCTCGCTTAATCCGAATCCATAGTCTTGGAAACCTCAGGACGTCAGGGTTCTCGCATAACCTCAAAAAACCTCATAAAATATCTTTCTTTGGATCTGGAGGTCAGACCATCTACAATGTGTGTTTTCTGGGTCGCTGAATCCGAATCCAAAGTCCGGGAAACCCCCGACGTCAGGGTTCAGACATAACCTCAAAAAACCTCATAAAATATCTTCCTTTGGATCTGGAGGTCAGACCATGTTAACCTTATGTTTTTAAGGTTGCTGCACTCAAATTTGTAATTCAAAAAAACCAAACACGCCAGGTTTCTGATAGTAAACATGGTCTGACCTCGAGATCCGAAAGAAGATTCTTCTTTGTCTATCTGTGTTATTGCGGCTTGGAAATTCAACCTCTTTCACAGAGAGTTGTATTGAAATTCTTGATTGTATAAACTTCCATCTTGTCCTAATGACGTAAAAATTTTTTTCTGGGACTTGATTAGTTCAAATAGGACGGTCCAGAAGATTTAAACAGGGTCCTTTGTTGTAACTGATCAAGGTAACTAAAATGAGAGAGGATCGACGGACCGCACCGTGTGTAGCTCAGTTGGGAGAGCACTCGTCTAGGTAACGTCTGGTAAACGAAAGGTCGAGGGTTCGGATCCTAGCACAGAAATAAGCCAGTCCTTTTTCGCATGAAGTTGTATATAATTTCCGAATGTGATACTCTCGTCTTGAAAAGTGGCTATAGTGAATTCATCTTATGCACTCTACTAAAAAGTGATTTAAAAAAACATAACTGAAAGTGGCTCAAGTGATCGTAAGATAGTCCCGGAAAGATTAAAATCACTGAGAACATCTTAGTTGGAATCGAAACCGTTATTAGATCTGTAATCGGAAATTTCCGTTCTGTATTGATTGATCAAAGGTCAATATCTGAGATCAAATCTGCTCAATACATTTGCAGGTAGATAAGACAATAAGAGTGTATCTATCTCGTTTATCAACACTCAATCAATGACCTAAGGATGCCGCCTATTCATTAAAGCGAAGGGCAATCATCGACCTTTAATATTTATTGATGTCGATTGATCACGTAATTGATGGTCCGTTTCACTGTTCAGTGGAATCAGGGCACGATGGACAATCAGCGTGATCATCATGCCGCCCACAGGTGAGCCTCTCATAAATGAGGCTGGAGAAAGCTGCTTCATTGCCGCTGACTTTAACTAAGACAGTGGGGCGGAATGAGGTGCTTGTGGACTTTTCAACTTCTAGCCGAAACTAATCAAATTTTGATAGAAAAAAGTTCCCAGGGAGGCCAATTCTAGATCCGGAATAACAAATTTTAATTGGAGGGCTGAAAAATAGAAATTGACTACTCTGGTTCGCGGGAGCTTCGACTGTTTTCCGGCAAGGTTTTATGGTTATGTTCTCTGTGCAGCCTATCCCCTACAGCAAAGTATCGGCCATAGTGTATCAAAAAAGAAAACCCGTTTTGGTGTTTTTTTCCTATTTCTAGAAAGTTTAGTTTAAAACACACTCGAAATTGACATGATTTAAAAAAGAATAGTATATTGTGCGCCGCGAGATGAAGCGGTTGATTGCGCGCGCGTATGAAGCTGAGCACCGAGGCAAAGCCGAGTCAAAGCCGAGGTGCTCAGCTCCGTACGAGGCGCAAACGACCTTTTTTGCTAGAGATTCACGTACTGTTTTGTCGGACAGTGGAGCGAAAGCGAGTTTTCGCATTCAATTAGTCTCGAGGAAAATGAGTTAATATTAGACGCTGCCCTCGAAAGGGTAGTTAAGTTTACCGAAACTCAATGATTTACATAATCATTTTATTTATTCATGACGTTTTCTTTCCTGCCCCTTTACAGGCGCGGAATAGCTTACTTTCGCTCCTCCCTAGTGGAGCGAAAGCGAGCACTTTCGCTCCGCTGTCAGACAAACATATTGTATTTTCCAAACAGTACAATTCACAACCATGTAGTTGAATTTGCTAGGAAAGAGACGAATTTTTTAACAAACAGTTCAACTTTGGAACAAATAGTTGAATTTGCAACACAATGACACAAAATTTTGGAAATCAGTTGAATTTTATTGCAAAAAAGTAAAAACGCAACCTTTAGGAACGAATTTTTAGAAGGAAACAAGAATTCTCGACAAAATAAATTGTTTTACTGAACATTGTTAGATTTTGAAGCTTATTATCAACTCAAAAATATTTTTTTCCAACGAAAAATTTTATTTTTCCACCAAAAACGTCATTTTTCGAGCAAATGATTTAATGTTCAACCTACTAGTTAGATTTTTACCAAGACAGATAAATTGTTAACTAAGTACTTCAATGTTCAACCAATGAAATGAGTTTTGTACCAAATTTCCAACAAAATGAATTATTTAAGGAAAATCATGTTCAGTTTTGAAGCTAAAAAGACAAATTCTCTACAAAAGAGTTGAATCGTCAACCTCAAATTATATTTTTTAAGCAAAGAAACAAAATCTTTAACCAAATAGTTCATATTCCGAACAGACAGTTTAGTCTTGAACAAGACAGTTAGATTTTTACCAACGAGGATTAATTTTCAACTAAATAGTTTAATTTTTAACCATATAAATAACATTTCTACCGAGCAGAAAAGTGTTATACCGAAAGAGTTAAACTGTCAATCAAAAAAGCTTTCTTTGCCAATAAAAAAACGAATCTTCCTTCGAAACAGTTCGTCATTCGAGCAAAAAGTTCGATTTTCATGAACAAGTTGAATTTCCCCCAAGAAAGATAAATTTTTAATCAAATGGTTAAATTTTCAAACCAAGAATGTTCATTCTCTACCAAAAAAATTAGATTCTACCAAAAGGACCAATTACCTACGGGAAAGTTAATCGACAACGTAAAAATATTTGTTTACAACGAAAAATTTAATTTTCCAACCAAGTACGTCATTTCTCGAACAAGTGATCCAATTTCACTCACCTTGTTGAATTTTTACCAAGACAGATGGATTTTTAACTAAATAGTTCAATTTTCAACCAAAAAAATGAGTTTACTATCGAGAAGAATAATGTTTCACGAAAAAGACGAATTTTGAACGAAATGAGTTATTTTTATGATAAATGATCAATTTTGAAGACGAAGTTTTCAACCATAATTTACAAAAGACTTGAAATGTCAAACCAAAAATATTCTTTTCTAAAGACAAAGTTGGTTTTCTTAGCATATAATTCATCTTTCGAACAAATAGTTCAATGTTTAATAAAATAGTTGAATCGTTACTCATAAAGATGAATTTTTAACTAAATTGGTCAATTTTCAACCGAAGAAATAAGTTTTTTCGCTAGAAGATTTATGCTCTATTTGGAAGACTTATTTTCAAAAACAAAAGTTATATTCATGGAAATGGTTCAAGTCTGAAGCCAAAAAGACCATCAATTTACAGAAGACCAAAATTCTAAAGCAAAAAAAAAATTTTCAACGGAAAAGTTGTTTCCCTCTACCAATCTTTTGTATTCCGAACAAATAGTTGAATTGCTAAGTTTTCAACCCTTAAAGGATAAACTTCCGCAAACGAATGGAATAACTAAATTTTTAACAAAAAGGCTGATTTGAAAGATAATGGATCTTCAACAAAATAGTTTATTTTTCAACCAAATTATTGAAAATTACCAAAGAAGATGAACTTTCAACTGAACAGTTCAATTTCGAAGCAGCGAAAAGAATTTTCTACCAAGAATAATGCTCTTCCAACAAAAGAGTCAAATTTTAACAAAACATATCAATTCGCAATGAAACCCTCAAATTCTAAAATGTTCGATTTCAAAATTAATAGTTTTACTTTCCCAATAAGCTGTTGAATTGAAAAATATGAATTTTCAAAGAAATAGGAAAAACTTGATATTTCAGTAAGAAGGTTTTTTAAAATAGATCAAAAATAGGTAACTTCTACCGCAAAAGACGAAATTTCAAAGAACTTGTTGAATGTATTACCAAAATAGCTGAAAGAGACGAAATTTGACAAGAAGATATACTTTCAATAAAACAGATGATTTTCCATAAAAAATATTAATTTTCAATCAAAAAGTTGAATTCCCAACGAAATATAAAATAACTGATATTTCAACGAAAAAACATTTGAATTCAAAATATTATATAGTTGAATCCAACAAGAAAAGATGAATTTGTTACTAAAAATTTGCATTTTTAAGCCAAAAGGATGAATTTTCAACAACATTTTCTTACCAAAAACAATGAATTTTCAGTTAAAAAGAAAAATCTCCAATTAAAAACATCAGTTTTAGACCAAAGACTGATTAGTTACCTGAACATTTGAGAAACATAAATTTTTCACAAAAGGAATGAAGTTCCAACTGAATAGTTAAAGTTCTAACTAGGATGATTTAATCTTAAACAAAATGGATAAAATTTCAATATAAGATTTCAATATTAAGCCGAAAAGGTAAATTATGAACCATAAAGATGATTTTCATATCAAGAAGGTTGATTTTATACCAAAAGACTATTAATTGAAAAAAAATAATGAATTTCCTACTAGATGTGAGAAAAAAAAGAAACAGCAATAAAAAAACTTGGTCAAAATCAGGGGCGGATTAAAGCTCCACAGGGCCCGGGACTAAAATGAATATGGGGCCCACTCAAGGGCAGCAAAATGTTTGTTCTTTTCATATTACTTTCGTACGTCGATTTTGGTTAATGCATCATGCATGTGCAAAATTAAATCATGTGTACAAAAATACTCAATGATAAATTTTTTTCATCCGAAGGGTTTGCGGGGCCCGGGGCTATAGACCCTGCTAGCCCCTGCGTTAATGCGGCCCTGGTCAAAATAATAACAGTTTAGTGTCCTTTTGTTTTAGAACAATAGTCATAATAAAAAACCGCCTAGAAGACTCTAAACTTGACAACGAAACAATTCAATTCCAAGTCTCGCTCTAGTTTTATCACTGAGTTTTGAATCATACTTCGCGCCATTTTGAAGTTACACAAACGCCACCTGCGGTTTAGTTCCATCTCGAGAGCCTCAAGGTAGAGACTTGCGAACTTGCTCAGCGCGGATTAGTCAAGGTGAATCGCGGACATCTTTCACTAATACTACACTCTAAATTCCTTGGAATGAACTTTCATTCCAAGCAACGACTGAACTGGCAGTTTCATTCTAAGACAATGAACTGTTATTCCCTAAGAATGAATCAGCTTGAACGGTGAAGTTCTCATTACAAGGCTTAGAATGAACTGTGTTTCATTCCAAGCTGGGATGAAATGTTAGTCCTAGCGTTGGATTAACATAGCGTTG
>WSXT02130250.1:0-10721 GCA_011762715.2 Neuroterus valhalla
GAACATGTAAGGGAGCAAACTTGTTGAACGCTGATACTAAGTTGTCAGTCAGGGCATCAATTTTGTTATTTATATCTGAATCAAGTAAAATTTTTTCCCAATCATATGTGATTAGATGTTTGAAAAATTTGCCTTCGTCAATATGCGAGTGATTTCGCACCATTCTTATGGTATGGTTTGAGTTTGGGTTATAAGAAAATTCATAGGTAATGTTAATTAGGTCGTGATTGGAAAGAAAAGGAACAGGATGTTGTGCGTAGGAGATTCTGTTTCACACGTTCAAAATCCTTCTGATTTATTCAAAAAAGGGACAGCAGATTCAGATTTAACCTTAGGTCATCCTTGTGAGTTTCAATGTAGTACCTCTCTTCAATAACCAATTTAACGAACAAACCTCCGAAGCAGCAAAAGGTATCCCCAATTTCACATGTAACAGCTCACAGCTTTATGAAACATTAGGAAACTAAAGTCTTCAGCCGATCCGGACTTAAACTAGAATTCTGGTGCCATTACGCTGACGATACTTCTTTATAATGGTCTGGATGAACTACACAAATTTTCCGATTTCATCAACCAGTCACATCCTAATATTCAGTTCACCATGGAAATTGGACAAAACGGGAAATTGTCTTTTTCGGACGTTCTAGTTTACAAAAGATCTTACAACATCTTAGAACATAAAGTTTAAAGGAAACCCACTCATCCAAACAGATACCTTCATTACTCCTCCCGCCGTCACCCATCCCAAAAGCAGTCAATTCCCTAGTTTAGAGAGCTGTGTCCATGAAAGATAAAGATAACTTACGAAAGGAATTACAAAACGTTGAAAAAACTCTGATGCAAAACGATTAAATAAACGAGCAAATCGATAGAGCAATCAGGGGATACACTGGTAAAAACAAGTCAACACAACCAAATGAAAAAAGGGAGAGAAAAGCTACTACCATCCAGGGCCGACGAAAGTAGTGGTGTGAGTGGGGAATACCACCACTCGAAAAATCAGTGAGTGCGGAATTCCATACCTGAAATCGAGAATTAGTTCTTTATACTTTTTGACGCGTGTAGACCCTGGTGCCCTTTGGGGGTCCCAATTTTGCTTTCTGCCGGTTTTTCCACACTCGGACATGAGCTGTTCCGCCTGCCCTGCTACCGTCCTACCCTTTATCCAAGGTATCACTGAAGAAATAGGGAAAATTCTCGACAAACACAACACTCCAACCATATTCATACCATCTGCGGAAATAGGGCAACATCTAAACAACCCGAAAGGACATAGTATTTCATTTGAAAAAGCAACCGTTATCGCGCCAAAAAACAATATTTGTCCAAGAAGGCAAAGAGGAACAGTCGAAATCTTACAATACCCTGATAATATGAATAGGAACAATGGGTAAAATACCAATCAGATTTGGATTCCTGTCCTCCCGGGTTTCTTTAAAAAGTATTGATTGGATAATCAGGATTGACCAGTCCTCACAGTGGAGTCTTTGATCAATTACAGGAATCTTTGTGAGCATTTATAATAACAGCATAATCTGAAACCTCGGTTTTGGACCAGTCCTGAAGAAGCGAGCCGCAATATTCGCGAAACAACGAGAAAAATTTGAGTATTGTAGACGATCAAACCCCTAAACGCCTTATCTTATCATACATAATTTTATTGCTAATAATGAAAGAAGCTGTATCGTACATGATCGGAATCCGAAATATCTCCTTTTAAGGGCAAAAATGTTCAAAAAAAAAAAAAATGTTCAGAAAAAGGAAGATTTTTCCGTGTGTGAACTAAAATTATGGTAATTTTTTGTGTGAATTTTTTCCATCCAACGCTGAATGTCAATAGCCAAAGAAAGAAATGCGTTCTTTTCTAGAAAAATTACCTTGAATTTCTTAAATAATTTTCCATCCAAGGTTTTTATGACATGCTCTTTCGAGGCATGGAGTATTTTGAAGATTTTCACTTCAACTTATTGCTCATCCCGCTTTATCTCTGATTATTTATATTTTGGGAAAAAGTCCCGAATATTTTGAGGATTGAATCAAGAAATAAGTTGTTGTTATCGTTATATTTTCATTGGAACTCATAAGAAATGAGGATTGATTTTACAAAATATTTTTCGTTTTGAGACAAGATTCCAGTTTCCTGTATAACAGTGTTCAAAGTGATATATGATGAGGGAGAGAGAACAAAAAATTGAAGATCAACAAGAGAAGAGATCGAGGAAGTTTAATGAGAAGCTGAAGAGAAGAGCAATATCGCGCAAGCGTGCCTAGGGGAGATTGAGTTAAGAGAGAGGAGAGGCAAAACAGAAGGCTCAAAACGAGAAGGAGCGAAACATCGAATTAGGAAAGAATGTGATATCCAATAAGTGAATACAGAATGGCGGGAAATAGGATTGGAGATGACGGTAAGACATAGAGAGTAAAGAAATTTCGTTGAAGAGTCCCGTTAAACACGCAACTTTTGGGATAAACATTGAAATACATATCTATTTTCTCATCGAATTCATCTCAAAAGATGTTTTGGTACTTCAAATTCTCCTAAAGAAAGGTTCCCCTCTTTTTCTCCTAAGCCGATCTGGTACCGTACGAATACTCGTTCTGAAAAAAACAGGTAAATTCGATTTTGAATATAAAGACTTCTCCAAGTGATAAACTAAAGGATTGTCAGGAGCATATTTTTTGCATTGTTTCATTGTTATTAAACATTTCAAGACTCTCTTAATTTGTGTCCAATTTTTCGTAACTGCTCCAGGACACATTTCCTCTATAAAGACAGACCTTATGAAAAATGATGGAAAAATCAATTTATGAGATATTCCAGTTCAAGACTTTTACTCTCTGGAATGAAACGGTTAAATGGAGAAAGTTTCTCCCAACTCTTTATCTTCCGACTTCGTACTTTTGAAATTCCTGACTCTCGACTGATAAGACATAGAAATAACAGCTTTCAATCAGAAATCATACTTGCGAATTGAAAATTTACCTGTTTTAGTGAAGATTCTACTTTTTCACTTGAAATTCCAACAGTCGAGTTAACTTTTAAACCGGCCCTTCTCTTATTATATTTACTCTGTCTAATAACATTCTCATAATGATAATGAATTCATTTAATTGCGTGCATTCAGAATGAATTTAATTATATTAATAGTTCCATCTGAATTATCATTGAGGAAGTTTCTATGGGAAAAATCAGTTCTCATAGACAGAACATTTTGATCGACTCCAAAGAATGGGATCATATTGTTAGTCATATCTTATTGTAATGAAAATATGATTATTTAAAGAAGAGGTTTTTCCGATTTCAAAAAAAGTATAGAATTTTTGAATATTTTCGCTGCTTCAGGAAATATTTTCTCTTCCGAAAATTGCTTGAACGATTTTAGCTATAGGAGAATTTACTTTTCATTTAAGAATGATGAATTTGTAGAGAATGTTTTTTCAGAAGAATAAACATCATTATTATTTTCATTCTTCGGTTGAATGATTTTTACACTGAAAATCATAGAAGAACTTTCTTTTCTAAATTCGGATTTTCAAAAATAAGGAATACAATTGTTATTCACGATAACATGAATTCTTGAATGGATGGAAATGAATGATAATAATTCACGAATGGAGTTCATTTGTTTTATTGGTTAGGAAAATTGGCTGAAAATCATCTTTCCAGTCGTATGTCTTAGCCCAAATAGGTCACGAGACATGACCTTGCAAAGTGCACTTTTTCTGCATAGAGGCACCTGAGTGTACCGTGAAGTAGAAGTACCGCCACATTTCGAAGTTTATGTCCCAAGTAAGTGTGTGCAATTTATTCCAGATGCATAATACGTCTTTTCCGTTAATAAACAAATAATTGTCTATAACAAAATCTTGCAGTCACCACTTTTGATTACTTTTTAGCTAATTCCTTGTTCTTTTGTGGCAAAAAGGTAATTGTTATTGTTGCGAAATGTGTAATATATTTTCTCATCAATAGGCAAATTATTTTTAATAATTTTTGAATAATTATTATAAAAAAATCTTGTTTTAACCGCTTCCGAGTATTTTTTTAGTATTTTTGTGACAAAAAAATAATCATGATTGTCTGAAAATGTGATACATATGTTTCAATTAATAAATAATTAATTTTTTTAATAATTGTTTATAACAAAATCTTGTGTGAAACACTTTTGAGTAGTTTTCGAGTATTAAAAAAATACTCGGAAGCGTTTATAACGAGATTTTGTTATGAAAAATCGTTCAAAAATTATTGAAAATAATTCTTTATTGATAAAAAAATATGTTACACATTTCGCACCAATTTTTATTACTTTTTGTGGCCGTACTTCTACTTTACGGTACACTCAGGTGCCTCTATGCAGAAAAAGTGCACTTTTCAAGATCATGTCTCGTGAGCTATTAGGGCTAGAACTCTTTCTTTCTTTTCAACTTACGCCAAATCAACTCCACTTTTATTTATTTCTATTGATTTTTGTTGTGAGACTCGTAGGAAACGAGATATCCTTCAAAAACCAGTTTTGGTCAAAAATGCCCAAAAAAAGGGGATCTTTGAAACCTTGCAATTCCTGAACTAATAGGGCTAGAGGAATATTCTTTTTTTGGATGTACGCAGATTTTCGTTTACTCTATTTTATCTCCTAGCAATATTGACGCGAACGTAACCTGGAACGATTGATTTGGAGAAAATTAAAGCTTCTTTTTTTGCCCCTAAAAATAGGCAAAAACAGTTAACTTTGAGGGTCATAACTCATGACCTATCATAGTTGGAACGTTGTTTTTTTTTTGGAAATCAAAGGAAGTTAAGTCTTCTTCAACTCACCCGTGGAACACTTTTCTGTAGAGTAATTAGGAAGAAAGTTGTAGAGTGGTTTTTGATATGTAGCAATTTTTTGCCGGAAATCCAAAAAATTGGGCAATTTTCAAAGTACCATAACTTGGAACCTATTGAAGATAGCGGAATATTTTTCTAACAAAATTTTTTCATAATTTAGTTTCCCTCCTTTCACCCGGTGGACATATGTCTGTACGATGCAATGGAAATTGCTCGTACACGCAAACGCAAAATTTGGAAATGTTTCCGAAAAAAAACCGGGTTCCCCCTCCTAATCGGGGACGCTTTCCTGATATGTCAAAGAGAGACCCTTAATGAAGCGTTCTCAAAAGAAAAATTGGAAAAAGGAATTTCCCCTGTGCAAGGTCGTTCCAACCCGGTTCGCTGACTGATCTCTGAAAAAAACACCCCGTGTAAAGAGTTTAGCAAAGGATTGGAATAATTCAGTCAGCGATTGGTCTCCATACATTCCTATCCTGGCGTACATCTTTGGTTTCTTTAATGTCTGTGCATCTTTTTCAAACAAGTTCTTGTATTTCTATGACTCTTCATATTTCTTTTATTTTCAAGAATCTCATCCCCACATTCTATTACTTCCTTCTCTGATCTACCTCTGGGTACGCCACGATTTACCCTGCCGAAGTACACTTTATTTTATCAGTCGTACTTCATCCATTCTCTCAGCGTGACAGAGCCATGTCAGCAAATTTCTTATACTCTTCTTAAAAAGTGTTTCTTCTACATCGCATTCTTTGGTAAACTGCTCATTACCCCTTTTGTCCATGAGCGTTTAACCGTGAATACTGCGCGGAAATTCCATGCCGATCGCGTTGACTTTGCTCTGGTCCTCTTTCCAACTCGTCCAAGTCTCGCTTCCGTACATAACAGCTGGTGCAAGCACAGAATTAACAATCGCAATTTCAAATTTCTTTCTTTAATTTTTAACTTCAGTAATAGTTCATCCACTGCGGATAATCTTTCCAATCTCATTCATAGGATAGCTAGAAATTTCTGCATTTATCTTTGCGTCAGCAGTGAATAAACTTCCGGAATGCACAAAATTATCAACATTGTAGTATATGTGAGGTCGTGCAAGTGTGGGTACATGGGTGTAAGTACAAGCGAGGCTTATCTGTAAGCGAGTAGCGTAGAGCGCGTCGTTCGGTGTATATCGCCGTGATAATAAAGTATCATCCAATAATAGTTTAGTGGTTATTAACTTTCCTCGAATCACTATAATATTGAGGTAGACAATATATTACAAACATGTTCCACCCTCTCTTCATTTAGGTCAATATTGTGTGTTGTTTTCGTACCCTCAGTTTCAATCAGAATAATTTTCGGTTAATTCGTGTTGATCTTAATATCTTTTCTGAATTCAACACCTTATTCGACAAAGATAGACAATCACTGGCATTTATCTATGTATATAAAAAACATTCGAAAGATCAGGAGGCATCCCCGCCTAATGCCCTGCTCATTATCGAACCGATCGTTTATTTGTCCATTTACTCTCTAACTTGCTTTGCTACCATCATATATTGCTTTCATTGCTTTCAGAAGCCACCCAGTCGCTCCATATTCTTGTAGGACCTCCTAAAGTGCAGCTCTATTTACCTTGTCGAATGCATTTTCAAAATTAACAAATGCACAGGAAACTTTTTTGTTTACACTCAAGCTTTTTTCCGTGAGCTGTCTCAAGCCAAATACCTGATCCGCAAATGATCTGCCTGACATAAATCCACATTGAACTTCCCAGATCCTTTTGTTGTTACTCCCATGACTTTATTAATAGGTATTTTGGTGAATATTTTTCCTACAGTATTAAGAAAGCTAATGGCTCTATAATTATTGCAGTCACATGGATCACTGGTTCCTTTGTAGATTGGGACAATAATCGCCTATCTCCAATCACTCGAAACTTCGCTTATTACAGCACCTATATTCATAAATTCACACATCCACACAAACAAGTATCCGCCACGGAACTTAAGCATCTCAGAGTAAATATCATCAACACCAGCAGCCTTTTAAATCTTTAGCTTTTTTATTTCGGAAATAATGTCGTGAATACCGATTCTGCTTCCGCAAACTACTATACATCGGAATTGTCTAACGTATCCGTGTTTGTGTCACTGCTGTTATGCTTCGTGACTTCACCTTAATACAGCTTCTTGGGGAGAATCCGGCAAAAAGTCTTTCACTTTGTACGAATCCCATACAATTTCCCCATCAGCATTCTTAATTCCGACTACCTCCTTAGGTCTAGTATTTCTCTCCTAGTCTTCATAACCCATTTCTAAAATAATGTCTTATTTCCTTTAAAATCATGTTGCATTTTTGTACATCTTTTCGCTTTGGTTTCTTCCTTGCTTTCTTACACTAGCATAGTAGCTTTCCCCTTTTTGGAACGAAGTTTTATTATCACACGTTACACTCCAGACGCTTTGCGGATGAGAGCTTGAAGGGAAAAAGTGCAAGAGACCAAACATGAACTGTGAGAGTGATTCGGGAGAAGTTGAAGATAGTTATGATAATGTAAAGTAAGTAACAGTTTCTCCGAGCGTTTTCCATCGTTCGGAATGCTTCAAAAGTTTTCATAGCGTTTTTTGGAATTTTATTGTAAGAAAAGTATTCATTATTTTTTGACGCGTTTTTTAAAAAGTTCTATTGATCCTTAGACTACGAAATGCAGGAAACATTTCTTCGAAAAAAATTTTCTTCTGGCCGCATGGCGGGCTATTGAAGAAACAGTCGGTTTTTTGACCCTGTTTCTTCATTTTTAAAAACGTGTAACAAATCATTTTTTCGAAAAATGGAAAAAGGTCATCCTAAAAAGATAGGGAATACGTTTCTGCGCATTTAAAAAGAAGGAATATGAAAATCCGTCCACGGACGCCTGACAAATCGTGCGAACCAGTTTTGAAGATGTAGTTTTGAGGAAAACGCATGTGAAGTTTTAGATGAGAAAAAGCGACGAATTGAGTCACTTTCTTGAAGTATTTGATAACGTATTTTTTAAAGTAGTTGTACATCTTTGAATCGTAGCATATTTATGTTTGAGAAACCATTTTTATCAAATGAAAAAGTAAACAGTAATATGTAGGATGATAGTGCTGACCAAGGGTCATATATTTGGATGGAGGGATTTTTTATTTCTCTCTTGACATGACAACTATTCCTCGACATCCCCCTTCTTTGAGATGACTTAAAACATGCTTTATTTCTTGTCTCCAATGATTCTTTCACTTCCTAACCAAGTCCGTCCAGCAGACGAAGTCATTGCAATCAGTTGTATGTGAATCTTTTCAATTTTTACTCTCTACACTTTTTCCGGTTAACTTTCTGATGCGGACTGTCAAAGAAAAGTCGAAAACTCAAATTAAGAGGAAGAGATCTCTCAATTCTTAGTGATAAATCGCCAATGGATCAGAATCAACCTCCTTTTTCAATTTTGCCAACTGAAATAAAGAGAGATTATTATCAGCGTTGAAACTTCGCAAAACTCAGCTTTCCACTTCTGGCTTTTTTTTTGGTTTGCGTAAAACCTACTCATAAGGGTGAAATTCGGAAATTAATTTTTTATTCGAACTCCAGATACTTCATAAATAAATCATTCCCATAGTTAGAAATTATTTTTTTCTGCATAGAGCTTTCATCCTCCCTAGTTGAAAATGCAGCAGTTTGGAAGAGAATTATTGTTTTTCTGTTAGGATTAAACTGTTTCATTCGAACAGTAACCGTTTCATTGAGACTTTGACTATATTCTTGGATATGGACGTTTCTCATTATAAATCCATGATTCTAGTTGTGATTTGCCCTTTCTTCTAGTCCTTCAATCAAATTTTTTAGGAGCAATATAGCTTTGATATTCTATGTTATTAATTCATATTTTTGAACAGAAAAAGCACCTATTGTTTCATAAATTTATAACTTTCGACATTAGGCCATCTTTAATTTAAACATTATATCTGATAAGCTGGGAATTCATTTTTTTCGTTGAGAATTCCGAAAAATTTTCTTAGGACTCATACTTTTTGGTGAGATAGAAAATGTATCCTTTTGGCTCATGAATGCATATTTTTCGTTAAAAATGCATTTGTTTTGGTTTAAGATTCAACCTTCTTGTTGAGGATCCAATGGTATAGTTTTAAAGAATATCACTTCTTCGAACACGATATTTTTCTCTTGCAGAATTACCTATTAGTTCTTGAAAATCATTTCTCGCTAGTTTTATGAAAAAACCATTTTTGCAAAGCTCCGAAAATGGAGAAGTTTCTTATAAAGAATCCAATTCTATTCGATATTCAAGATTTTATTTTGATTATTTTTTCTTTTAGACTTATGTTCGTCTAGTCATATGTTTAGAGTGTTTTACGAGAACTTCCTATGGTAAATATAGAAATTTAATGCGCTCTTAAGATTATGACTGCATGCGGTTTCCACGATATTTATCCGAAACTATAAACTTTTCCTTACATATTTTTTCTGGCATTATTCGATTAACTTTTAAGAAACTATAGGCTATAAATATTTTGAGTGCACTTTCTTGTTTCTATTTTTTTCCTTGTGGGGTACGTGTAACTTGTTCCTTGGCTAGCGTCCCCTCATAAAAAATATATAGGGAAGTTATGACTTTGTTTTCTCTTGCTCATGCGCA
Source organism: Neuroterus valhalla (assembly GCA_011762715.2). Taxonomy (NCBI): domain Eukaryota; kingdom Metazoa; phylum Arthropoda; class Insecta; order Hymenoptera; family Cynipidae; genus Neuroterus; species Neuroterus valhalla. The sequence continues at coordinate 9,489 of WSXT02130250.1, forward strand.
TGATCAATGAAAAAAGAGTCGGAATATAAGTCGCAAACACAGTAGAATGGGTTCAGTAATTTTCAAAAATGATACCAACAATTATCGCATCAATCGCTCTCTTATATGTGTCCCTTTTCATCGGAGCTGTAGAATCAACCTGCGTTATGGAAGCAGGTTACAAAGGCCAACTTCGTCCTCTTGAGGGCGGTCCAGGTTCAGTGTGTAGCACAAACCAAGACTGCTGCTCCTTCAAATGCGGCCAAACTAGTAAGTAAAAAATTTAATTTCATCAGCTGATGAGATTCTTACGCTATGTTTACCCTTTTCAGGTTTTGATATATCTATATTCCCTCCTCCCACAAGCGATCATCAAACATCCAACCTTTTCAGTATGCGTTTCATATATTCTTCTACTTGCACCATAACACCGCGATATTTGAATTTACAGTATTCTTCTAACTTCTAACTCTCCCATCTCGTTACTCGTTATCTCTTCCTCCTACATCTAATAAATACAATACAATACTTTCTGCCCATTTTGAGCACTCATTTTCCTATTGCATCTGGGATGTTAATTCAAAGAAGCTCACACTTCTTACAGTCGTTTAGTCTTCTGACAGCTATCCAACTATTTTTTCAACAAATTTATTGGTGTAACTGAACCACCTGAAGGTGATTCAAAGTCTTTGAAGATTTTTGAAACAACTTGTTTCGTCCATGTAAATTATTTTCGACAGTAATTTATCTTTCCAAGATGGACAGAATCATTATGGAGTTGAGTAATAAAACTTATTTTTCCTTCCAGCCCACACATATTTGGAATGCCACATCTAACATGATTCGTACGATCTACAATGAAGAAAACCAAATGTTTGCAGAAATTAAGATCATAGGAAATTTTAGAAGATGAGTTAATATTTGTGAAGTCTTTAATCAGATGTAGCTTCCGAAATGTTTTGCTGTGAAAATATATAATTAAATAAAATCACAAAGATCATAATCATTTCTCAAAATGCCTATCAACCTAATTGAAAAAGAGTAGACTTATATGATGAAGTTCTAGAGGATTTCACTTTGTAAACGATAATGAATTTTAATATTCCAGATTTCCTCCTCATCTTCGATACTGCACAAACAAATTTCTGCACGACCAAAATGACCTTGACGCTTGGGTAATAACGTTGCGTTCTCATATATAGTCCAGGCGCCCTATGAAAAACGATGGCAAAATTGATACCTGAAAATAAACGA
>WSXT02130261.1:0-10721 GCA_011762715.2 Neuroterus valhalla
AGCGAAGCAATAACCAAGAAAGTTTTATTAACTTCCCCCCTGGCCGGGGAAGGGTTATTACTGCCCCCCCCCCCCCCCCGAAGCTCTTCTCTGGATCCGCGCCTGCCTCAGTTTAAAGTCAGCCCTGAAGAAGTGAACTGCAATCTTTACAAAGAGTCAGCAATAATCGTAAAATTCGCGTAAAAGATTGAAACGCAGAATAATTCCTCTTATTACAAATGGAATAGTTAAATTTTCATTCAGAAGCATTTTTTTACGACAAAAAGCCTAAACTCTTAGAAAAATAGTTCGATTTCCTAACAGATAAATTTTTAACTAAAATGATAATAATAATTTTTGCCATTGCAACAACACGTCTCGGAATAAATAAAAAAAAAGGATGCGAAAATTCAAAATATTTTGATTATGTTAACAAATAAAATATAAGTTCACAAAGAAACTCATTCACAAATGCGTCCGAAGGACCAGAACCATTTTTTACCGGGAAATACAAATAGATGCAATAAATTGCAACAAAAATTACAGGAAATTAAAATATTTATTATTTGGACAAATTTTGTTCTTCTAAAAGATTGTTTTCCTCCAGATACTGTTGAACTTCAGTGTAGTTTTATTGTTTCACAAGTATACAAGAATTTACTTTTTATTAGCTAAAAAGTTGTTCTTTTTCGACCTCGGATAATAAAATATTCGAAACACTGTAAAAAGATAATTTTTCTTATAAATGTGCAACTGACTGCTATTACCTCCACAAAAAAGAAAATTGAAAGTTAGGATGCGGAGCTTCGAGTTTTTTCGATTTTATAGAGATTATGAAGCCATTGCAGTATATTTGAAGAAAATATTGATTTAATTTTTTTTTTTTTTTTTAGATAATAAACCATTACTGTACAATCCGAGATTTAATGGTCAAAATTGTGTTTCATATTTATCATGGAGTCCACTAGTAAGGGAAATTTAAAAATTCCCACTGATTTTGAAAATATCCAGAAAATCCTGTTCAATTTTATCACACATTTTTCGGGCTTCACTAGAATGCTTCTTTCAATAAAAATAATCATTCAGAGAGAATCTCCTCAATGTCATCCCTTATTTATTTTCTCGGAGCCAGGAGTTTCCGCATAAAAAAATTAATACATTTTTATAACAGATTAATGGTAATCCTTTATTAACAAAATAATTAATCTTATTTACAAATGTTGTTCCTAATTTTGGTTTGTAACAGTAAAAGTGATGCGATTATTATTAACCAACCTTTAACGAATCAATCATCAAACTGGAAAAAATGTCACCTTTCGGATAGACAATTTGTATAAAAACCTACAAATTAATTTACGACCCATTTCCGGAGGGGAATTATCTAAAAATTGAATTCCTTTTTCACATAAAAATGTTTGATTTCCCCCTCGATCAGATTACAGGTCTGATTCCTAATTAAATAACGTATAAAAATGACAATGAGGGAAAATACGCTTTCAATCTCTAAGAGCTTGAAAACTTTGTGACGATTCTTATTTTTAGAGATGTTTAATAGTGATGACTTTTTGTGTATATCAAATTATGTCAGTCTTGGCAAATACAATTTTTCAATTATACAATTATTGAATATCTATCATTCTTAATATCCCTATTTTTTTAATTCAATAGATTTATATTAGATCCCAAAACTGAATAAATTATGTACATCTAAATCTATATTAGGGTCACGAAGAAAAAAAGTTTCTTTCATTTGTTAGCATAAATTCTCTTAAAATCATAAACAGCCACTAGAAAGAAGTAACTCACTGAAAAAGTTCAGGAAAGTAGGAAAGCCAACATCAAAAATAAGAAACCATTTTCAGAAAAACATTTTTTTAGAGTTCTTTAAATGTTATATTAGAATATATTTTGTTCGTCCTAAAAATCAACAAAGGCCTCAGAATAGGTAATAGAGATCAAAGAGTAGGTATAATTAAAATTTGAAGAGATACCCATGTAGATAAAAAAAAAACAATCCTTCCAAAAAACAACAATAGAAAAGAACAAGAAAGTCGAATAGTTACTGAAAACTTGTATGGATACAAAACTGTTACTATAACCCCACTTTATAGGTATTAAACAATTCTTTTTAATCTCACAACACAATAATAACTGCAACACTAATTCAAAATGAAATGAAGGTGGAATAGAATAACTGTTACGTATCCAAACATTCGTTCAGTAATTATGCTGCCTGAAGTTGAGGAAGTTTGTTTACTAAAAACTGTAGAGAGCTCAAACATTTTCTCCCAAAAGGTTTGTATATTATTTTTCAGACTGATTTATTAACTTTTGTACATTTTTTATTCAGAATGACCTTTTGTGAGGGCTGTTCATGATTTTCGATCCAAAAAAAATTGAAACTCGGACACGAAGGGGTTGTTTTTGACGAAATTTTCGGGCTGAAAATACGAAAGTATTTTTCTCTTCTCACAAAGGGTTATCTTTTTCTATTTAAATGTGGTTTTGCAATTTATCCAACTTTTTCAATTCCCCGACAAGTCTAATAACCTTTTTTATTCGAGCCTCATCTATATAGTGAAAATCTATAATCTCTTTAAATCGTTCCTCTAAAATTATCGAATGATCTCTTCAATTAAAAGGGAATGATAAACATTCAAAATGAGTTTGGAAGACTGCGGGAAACTACGAATTAATAAAATAGTCACTCGGTCTTCCTCCGATTCTCAAATACTCGGTATCTCAGCAGAAAATAGAGGAGCGTCAGTCCCACTAAACATAGGAGATTTTCCTTCTCTTGCGATTCTTAAAGCCTGAAGAACAGAAACCGTGTCGAGTTCTTTCTGATTCGGTTTTTCATTGTCCAAGCAAATATCAGCGGCTCTTTTTCCAAAAGGCTCGAGAACTTTGACCCTGTAATCAACAATTGTCGAAACTGGATTCCCGGTCAGTCTCAGATTTTCCAAACAAGGGAGATTTCCAATATGTTTGACTTCCTCAATATTCTCAATTCTGTTGCAACTCATATCCAATCCCTCCAAGCAATAAAGTTTCGAGAAACTCGAAAGGGAAGTAAGGCTATTTTGCGAGAGGTCCAAATAGACAATTTTGCCCAATTTTATATGAAGATCGTCTGGGAGGGTTTTAAAATTATTGGAAGCTAGGGAAAGTTGAGACAATCTGGGTAAGAGAGTCACGTTTGAAATTTCAGAGAGTCTGTTGTTATTCAAAGTCAAAATTTCTATGTGAGGCATGAGTTTAACTGCCTCGTCTATCGTCTCGATTCGATTATCGCTCAGATCTAAATGTGTGACTTTCAACCAAACGTGAGAATCATTTGCATTGTCGATGTGTTTGTGTACTTCTTCGCACATTGCAAGTTCGACTATGTTTCGAAGTTTGGTTTTGTGAACGTTGAGGAATTTTACTGTATCCCGGAGGTTCCCCATGTTGTAGATTTTGTCGAGAGGGTACGAGTCAATTGTCAGATTTTCGATGCTTTTAAAATTCGAGAGCTCTATGCTCAGAGTTGATGGATCAATGTTGCTTGTTCCATAAGAATCTGTACTTCCTTGAATTTGGAGGGTCGTAAGATGGGAATTCAGATCCAGTACGTGGCTGAAATCGTATTTTTTGTCAACTACTTCGAGTGGCGGGCAGGGATGTTTTAGTCTTTCGCTGATTGCATAGAGCTGTAGAAATAAATTTTTTTTAAATTCTTTACTAGCATCGTCGAAAAGTTTAATTTTTAACCTACAAAGATGCATTTTCAACCAAATGTAGCAATAAGCCGTTTAAAGTTATGAAAATTGAATTGAAATTATCATTATTGATTTATATTATTCAAATTTCTAATCAGTATAATTTTTAACGAACTCGAATGTTAATTTCCAACCAAATAGTTCAATTCTCTCCAAAAAATGTTGAATTTTGAACCAAAAAATTTGATTCTCTAACAAAAAGGTTTCTTTTCTATGAAACAGTTAAATTTGAAACAAAATAGTTTATTTTTTATGAAAATAAGTAAATTCCTATCTAAAAATTTTTATTTTAACCAAAATATGACTTTTTAACAAAAAAAGTTAATTTTAACAAAACAGTATCATTTTCCATCATATTCCTCAAGGGAGGGGTAAGGGATAACGGGTGGAAAGAAGACTTTTTTTAATGAATTTTTCTTTAGAGATCTGGTTAAAGTAAATGTATTTTAAGACGCATAAATTCGTATCTAGAGACGAAGCTTTTCCGAAGACGCCTGTTTGAAAAAAAATGATTTGCGGTGACCACTGCAGTTGAGCGTAGAATTATCTGAAATCAAAATAGTCAAGCTATTTTGATCAAATATAAGTTTTTCCCGACCCCAACGGTGAGTATTCATTTTTTTCAGCTTTTGATGGTCGTTTGAAGTCTAAATAGCGATTTTAGACGGAAAATTCCGCTATTTTGTAGGTGTAAAACAACCTTGATGTGAATAAATGAAGTAAAAATAATCGTTGAGGTCGGGAAAAACTTATATTTTATGAAAATAACTTGACTATTTTGATTTCAGATAATTCTACGCTCAACTACAGTTGTCACCGCAAATCATCTTTTTTAAACAGGCGTCTTCGGAAAAGCTCCGTCTCTAGCTTATTTCTCAATATTTTTCTACAAACAAAATTTCTAAATGTTTTTTTTAAGCTTTATAATATCCAAATGATTTATATACATTTACTCTAACCAGATCTCTGAAAAAATTCGTAAAAATAGTGTTTTTTTCACCCGTTATGCCCCCCCCCCCTTAATTTTGAGGTCAAAAGAGCGATTTTTCTACAAAAAAAGTCGAATTTTCAAACAAAAAAATTTATTTCTAAAAGTGTTCCAACTCTAAATCAAATAGTTGATGATTCAACCAAAAAACTTCATATTTCAAAATAAAAGATAGTAACTTTCCACATAAAAAGACGAATTCTAAACCAAAGAGATACCTGTTTATCTAGAAAAGATCAATTTCTAATTCAAAATATTAATTCTCAACCGAAAATAGAATAAATCACTTTATCAGGTAAAAAAATTAGGTTTAAAAAATAGATCTTAAAGAACAGTTTGATCTTCAACTAGAGAAATTAGGTTCTTACTGAAAAGACGAACCTTTGATAGAAAAAAAGGAAATTTCAACAAAATAGTTCAACATTTTACCAAATACATTCATATATTTGCTGAAATTATATTTTTTCTTTCATTGAAAATTTGTTTCCAACTTTACATAAGAATTATATTTCTTGACTGAAAATATAATTAAACCACTTTTGACAGAAGAGTGATCGTTTTGAGTTTTAAAATCATACATGATATATTCATTGAAAATTAATTTCCTTAACTGTAAATTTAACTACATGTTCCATTTTTTATCGAGAACTGATCGCTCTTAGATGAAAGTTAGACTATGTGTATCAGAATTGATGTATCTAGTTGTCGGTTAGTCTTTTATGGTAGACAAGTTATTTTCTTGATTCAAAATGGAAGAACTAAGTTAAACTATTTTGTAAAAAATTCGATTTATTGATTCAAGATTCATCTCTTTGATAAAGATTGTTAGGAATTTTAATTTTTCAGATGAAAATTGATCGTATTCAGTTTGAAATTAACTTTTCCGTCCAAAATTCATCATTTTTGGTAGACGATTAAACTGTTCCCAGAAAATCCGTCTTTTTGGTCACATACTAGGTTAAATGTTGAACATGGCTGTTAAAAATCCAAACATTTTGTTGAAAAGACGTTTTTTTTGTAAACTGGACAACTAAACTCTTTGATTCTGAATGCCATTGAAATAAACAAATACCAATGATTTCTTTCTTAATTCATCTTTGTGGGTTGGAAATTCAATGGTTGCGTTAGGAAGACATATTTTTTCGAAAATCCATCTGTTGTGTTGGAAATTCATCTTTTTAAAGAAAAGATCTTGATTGGAAATTTACATTTTTCTATAGAGAAAATGCAACTATTGCGAAGAATTCGTCTCTTTGTCTTGAAGATTTCCATATTTGTTTACAGATGCATCTGTTTGTAGTTGAACCTAATATCTTTTGTTGAAAGATTGGACCATTTTCTGTTTACCAAACACGGCAGAAGATGTATTTATTAGAATTAACATGCCTGTCTCCGACGTAGAATAGTTATTCTTTATCTACGATTATTACAAATAATGCTGAAATTGCTTATGTTTAAAAAGTTTTACTGATTTCGAATTTTTTCATTGGAACTTTCTGCTGAGAGTTTCGAAAAGTATAAATTTTTGGAACGGTACATCGCTAACCAAATTCATATGAAAAAAATGAATAATAATAATACCAAAACTGTTACATTTTCAATGCAATATTGTTCAACCTTTAAGCTAAAAAGACGAATTTCTTAGAACACAGTTCTATTTTCAAACATAATAGTTAAATTGAAACCACAAAAGGTTCTCAACGACAAAAGAATATGACTTTATCAAAATAGTTGAATTCTCAACAAACTAAAATGCACTTTTAAGTAAATAGTAAAGTCTTGGATATATAGTTCAATTTTGAACCAAATAGTTTGATTATCCACCCAAACAGTAAAAGTTTCAACGATTTAGATAATTTTGTCACACATTATTTGAATTATTAACCGAGAAGATTAATTTTCTCCCATAAGAACGATTTCTTAATAAAACAATTGAATTTTCGAACAAAAAATATAACTGCTAACAAAATAATTAAATTTTCAACATAATAATGAGACTTGCAACAAAATAGATCAATTTTCAACCAAAAAAATTAATTTTCTACCAAAGGATGAATTTTCGACCAATTGATTCTAATCAAATCAGACAAATTTAAAGCAGATTGATTGAATTTATTTTATATTTCACTTCTGTTAGAATCTTTAAAATCTTCACCTGGATAGGATTGAAAGAGTAGCTTTTGGAAGTCTGTAGTAAAGCGTCTCCTTCCGTAAAAAATTGGAGCGCCATGTTTTGGAGCAAAAAGAAAATATCATAAACATGCAAATCCAAAAAAAGAGCAAATTCCCTCGGCATCGCTTTTTTCAAATAATTGTACACGGCATTCAAATAAAGTTCGAGGCCAAGTCTTCTTTTTTCAACAAACACTCCATTTTTATTTCCAATTAGTTTTTTTGGCGGTAGAATGTCTTTTTCTACGCAGTGCTCCGAAACTAAAATTTCGTGGAGTTCAGCAAATTCACTGTATCTGAGAAAAAAATGCGATTTCAATAACGAAAAAAACATTTTATTCATTAAAACGCAAGATAATTTGGATTTCTTAGTGTACCTGTGTTTCACAGTCCACTTGATAGAGGCGACCCTAACCTCAATTGTGTAAAAAGTGACACTATCGACGGTTTCACTTGTCGGAATTTTAATTTCCACATCTTCCTGATTCAAGAGAAGACAAGCCATTCTTTTTGAGTTTCAATAGTCAACAGGTTAGTCGATTCGTGATGACAATCGCAGTTAAAATTTGCTGCGATGAATTTGATGTCTCGGGTTTATCAAATCGCGATCTTGTAAATAATTTTACGTTTTTATGGAGACCCCTTGTTTTCTCCTTCTGCATCAAAGTCTTGTTGAACACATATCACATCGAGTTTATTCGCCCATCGAATGAATATTAGAATATAATTTTTTCAGAAACGGCATTTCCGCAATTTATCTTTTGACAGTTCCCCATGAAATTTCACAGCTGATTTCATTTTTATTATGTCCGACTTGAGCGCTGCCAAGCGACTGAATTTGAAAGCTTCACTTCTATTTATTACAAAGATAGGTTATGTTAACAAATGTCAAAAAGCTCGAACGTCACAATCGCGTGGTCAAATATCACCGGAACAAAGATATTATACCCGAAATGTGATGAAATCCCTCCCAATATTTACAATCTATAAAAATCTCGTCAAATCCATTGAGATTATATTAAATCTTACGAATCAATCTGATACCTTGGAATATTCACAAAAATACCTTAATACCCTTTGAACCCATCAATATTAATATCAAAATCACGTTGATGTGTATCGTCAAATCCCTTAAAATCTTTTTGAATATCCTATAACCTTATAAGCCTTGGAAAATCCTTTCAAATCTTCCAAAATTCCTAAAAAATGTATGAACATTTAGAAATACATAGAAATCATATTTACGGCAATTCCTCCACATTTGTCGAATCTCTTATAATCTTTTGGAATACCCTAAAACATTTCGAATCTTTTTGGAATCCCTTGAAGATTTTTGAACGTCTCCAAAATTTCTTGAAATTTTTAAGAAATACCACGAAATATTTCCAAATCCTTAAAATAACTTTAAATTCTTCAAATCTTTTGGAAATCCTTGGAACTCCTTGAGACATCTATTAAAAATCCTCTAAAATCTTCAAAAATTCATTCACCTCTCTGAATCTCTTATAATCTTTCGGAATACCCTATAAAATCTTTTGTAATCCCTTGTCGTTCTTTAATCGTATATAAAATTCCTTGAAATCCTTAAAAAATACCCCAAAATCTTTCAAATTCCTTGAAATAACGTGAAATTCTTGAATATTTTGGAAATCTTCGGGAAATTTTTGAAAAATCCTGTAAAATCTTCAATCCGCTACAATCTTTTGTTATACCCGAAGACATTTCGAATCTCTTGTAATCCCTTGACGACTTTCGAGGTTTTTGAAATTTCTTGAAATCTTTAGGAAATACCCCAAAATTTTCCAAATTCCTAAAAATAACTTGAAATTCTTGAAATCTTTTCGAAATCCTTGAAACATTTTAAAAAAATTCTCTGAAATCTTCAAAAATTTATTCTCCTTTTTGAATCTCTTATCATCTTTTGGAATAACCTAAATCATTTCAAATATTTTGTAATCCCTTGACGTTCTTTTATCGTCTTCAAAATTCCTTGAAATCCTTAAAAAATATCCCAAAATCTTTCAAATAACGTGAAATTCTTGAAATTTTTTGGAAATCTTTGGAAAATTTTTGAAATATCTTGTAAAATCTTCAATCCACTTCAATCTTTTGTTATACCCGAGAACATTTCGAATCTTTTGTAATCCCTTAACGATTTTTGAGTTTTGAAATTTCTTGAAATCTTTAGGAAATACCCCAAAATTTTTTTAATTACTCAGAAGGACTTGATATTTTTGAAATCTTTTGGAAATCCTTGAAACATTTTTAAAAAATCCTCTGAAATCTTTAAAAATTCATTCTCCTTTTTGAATCTCTATTAATCTTTTGGAATACCCTAAATCATTTCAAATATTTTGTAATCCCTTGACGTTCTTTTATCGTCTTCAAAATTCCTTAAAATCCTTGAAAAATACCGCAGAATTTTTCAAATAACGTGAAATTTTTAAAATTTTTTGGGAATCTTTGGAAAATTTTTGAAAAATCCTGTAAAATCTTCAATCCGCTCCAATCTTCCGTTATACCCGAAGGCATTTCGAATTTTTTGTGATCCCTTGACGTTCTTTTATCGTCTTCAAAATTCCTTGAAATCCTTTAAAAATACCCCAAAATCTTTCAAATTTCTTAAAATAACGTCAACTCCTCGAAATTTTTTGGATATGTTCGCAAAATTTTGGAAAATCATGTAAAATCTTCAATCCTCTTCAATCTTTTGTTATACCCGAAGACATTTCGAATCTTTTGAAATACCTCAAAACGATTCTAAGAGTCGCCAAGAAAACAACTTCAGACTACGCAGTACCGCCCTGCCTACTTGAACGATAGCCTTCAGCGTAGGCCTGAAGCGGGCTCGTCTTCAGCGACGAGTATAATAATAAAGGCATCCAGTTTTAAAAATTTCGAAAGATTGGGCCAATTTTTTGCGATCCATTGAGATATTGTAAAAATTTTTCAAATTCGTGAAAATCCATGAAATCCGATATTTCCTTGAATTCTGAAAAAATTAATTAAACACATTAAGAGATTGAGAAATCTGTTCAAATCATTGATACTCACGGAATATTCGAAAATAACCAAAAAATTTTCCAAATCCCTTGGAGTACCTGTTGATTCTTGGATTATTTGAAAAAATTTTGAAAATGGTTCAAAATATCTCAAAATGTTAAAAATTGATTCAAATCTTGGGAATTTTGAATTCACCTCTTTTTGAATATTCTAAGATGTTTAGAATTGACCAAAATCTTTGTAAATCCTTTTGAATCTAAGAATATCCTAATAATTTGTATGTCCTACAAAATCTTTTTATAGCTTCCGAAAGTTTTTTAAACTGTTCAAAAATCCTCATAAATCACTCAAAATTCCAAAATATATTAAAATGTTCAAAAAATTCCTTAGTGCTTGCAAAAATATGTGTGCTGTGAACGGTGAAGATCCGAATGGTTGTCGAAAGGTGATTATCTCCCATATCCACAAGAGAAAGGTTGATGGAGGGACTGTAATAATTATAGAGCAATTGGCCTACTAAGTAACGTGGTTGAAATATTTACCAAAATACTCAATAATGAGATAATGGTTGTAACTAAGGAAATGATTGTGGATCTGGAAAAAATAATGTAATCATATGAAAAAAAAATCTGCCCGCTTCGCGGGCACATTCTCATCGCGCGCTTCGCGCCTAGGATAGGGATCAAGTTCGGTAACCATCTGTTTTGGATCAAAAATAGAAGAGGGGGAGCATTTTGAACATTTTTTTGGATTTTTTTTCCAAGACTAAAAAATTGTAAGTACGGCTTCTTGTAGTAGGTAAAAAGTGAAACAATTTA
>WSXT02130272.1:0-10721 GCA_011762715.2 Neuroterus valhalla
TATATATGTATAATGAAACAATGGTTTAACAACCACCGCAGGTTCCGCCTAGGAGCAACCGTCATTAAGGAAAATGGCACAAGCTTCAAGTTGAAACCGAAATTAAATGTGTGTGTGTGTGTGTGTGTGTGTGTGTGACCATAATCCTGAAATCGATTTTCTTCGCGGATATTTGTTTGTATGAATTTATGAATATGTGTGCTGTGAATAGCGAAGTTCCGAGCGATTGGAGGAAGGCGATTATTGTCTCGATCTACAAGGGAAAGGAGGGTGGTCAAGGCGACTGTAAGAATTAAAGAGCGATCAGCCTACTAAGTACTAAGGGCAAATATCCACCTAAATACTCATAAATGAAGTCATGGGAGTAACAAAGGAAAGGGTCTGGGAAGTTCAATGTGAATTTATGCCAGGGGGATCATGTGCGGATCAGATATTAAGCTTGGGACAGATCACGGAAAAGAGCCTACGAGTAAACAAAAAAGTTTTCTGTCTATTTGTTGATCTGGGAAAAACTTCCGGCAAGGTAAATGGAGCTGAACTTCGGGAGGCCTTTAAAGAATATGGAGTGACTGGGTGGCTTCTGAAAGCAATATGTACAAGCAATACATAATGGTAGCAAAGCAAGTATAATAGTAAATGGGTAACTGAGAGATCGGTTTGATATATGAAAGGACGTTAGGCAAAGATCCGTTATGTCCCCTTGAATGTTAATTGTATAGATGAAAAAATATCTGAGAATGGCTCTCATTAACGAGGGATGTGTTGATCTTGTGTTAGTGAGAGTTCGTGGCCTTGCGTTTGCAGATGACAAGATCGTTACGGCAGAATCAGCCAAGAATATGCAGAGGATGTTGAGCAGACTGGATACCATTATGAAGAACATGGGTCTTAACATTAATTTGAATAGAACTAAAATTATTGTGTTTGAAAGTAAGGATGCGAGAACGAAATGCAATATCAGTCTAAGTGGAGAATAGATAAAACAAGTTGATAATTTAAGTTGGAACTTCATTCACTGCTGACGGGAAGATATGCAGACATTTCCAGACGTATGAATGAGGGTAGAAAAATTATCGGCCGTGTACGGGGTATCACTAGAAGTAAAAATGTGATCAAATCATTCTGTGCTAGCACCAACTGTGCTGTACAATATAGCGTGACCTGGACGTATCATAAAAAGGACAAGAGTAAAATCAACGCGATTGGCATGCGATTTCTGCGTGATATGCGCGATGAAAAGCTAATGGACAAAGTGAGTATTGGGTGGGCTCTCAAAGAATGTGGTGTAGAAGCAACACTGTTTGACGAGAGTGAAAGAAATTTGCTGAGATGGTTCAGTCACGTTGAGAGAATGGATAAAGAACGATTAACAAAGCGAGTAAATCTAGGTAGAATGGATGGTAGCATACCCAGAGGGAGGCCGAAGAAGGAATGGATAGAATGTGTGAACGAGACCCCCATGAAGAGAAATTTGAAGAGCCGTAGAAACACAAGAGCCTGTATGAAAAGATGCATGAATGTGGAAGAAGCAAGAGATCTATGCCAGGATAGGGATGTTTGGAGAGCAATTGCATATAAGAAAAAGTTCGAAGCCTAAAACAAATGATTTTGGATACTGATTGGCCCTTGTAAGGATACCGCTTAGTGGGTTATTTTAATGTCTTCACAAAAATCTTTGTACGGGGCGTTTTCTAGAGAGATCAGTCAGTAACGCATATCGGAGCGATGTTGCACAGTACGAGTGTGTCGTTTGAAGACAAAAACAGGCTGGACTTACTTCTGCTGTGCATGGTTTTCATCAGGTCTTACTTCTCATGTTGCCGAAGTAGCCTCGCTTATATTTGTTCTGCTCAACAATTCAATTGAAGCCTCTGTTTACTAAAAATGCCGCGTTTCAAGCGAAGCCTTCAGATTGAAAAATTAAGAATAAAAATGGAATCAGTTCTTTTATGTTCGCAGAAAACACGCGATGAATTCTGAGAATGATCTAATACCTATCCCTGCCTCCTTCTCATAAACATTCCTTGCTCGACATTTCCCATGTCAATTCACCCTTTCAAATTTTTCCATATCAATTCTCTATTCTCTGGTAGTACAGCGAAGCTGGAACCAAACGAGTTACCCTTACCCTGATAGGGATTTGACTTGATAGTATAATAAATAACAATAATAAAATATGAGTAAAATTTTGAGTACTAGACCCCCCCCCCTTGACCGAATCCTGGATCCGCCACTGAATGCAAGAGGAATTTTTCTCCGTAAATATTGATAGTTTAAAAAAAGTAGGTATAGAACTGTAGTGAATATCAAAGTTCAATTCCAGTTAGCCGCATTTTGGTGATTGTAGTGCATCAATCTCCGTTTGTTATTTATTCTATTTATTCTGGTCTAACTGACCCAGACGTTTCAAATCTCAGCTCTCAAGTCTGAATTCTAAATTCAGCCCTGATTCGAGGGAAGGGCGCCGCGGAGATTGATAAGAGGTGCTCTTGTAGCCAAGCTGTCGGAACATTTTTCCGCACTCGCCCAGTAGGTACCTATCTGTTATTGTGAAGGAATTGGCTCCAATGCATTCAGCCACTTCATCGAGCGATTTGCTTTATCGTGCAGAAAGTAATCGCAAATCACAAATTGTGCTTTCGCAGCGATGAGTATTCGCGCACAGTAAATTACCTTCGGTGGAGCATGGTGCCGTCGGTGCGCTATGCGACGAATGACAAACCGGCGACAGCTGCGACTCGTTCTCGTTCAGCATCTTATCTAATAGCTTTCATTCGCAGGACGAGAAGAGTTCCGTGAACATGAGCCAGGTTGTCTGCTGACACTGGACATGCTGGAACTGGATCGTGACGATTACGGAAGAATCTTGTTCCAAATTTTCGGCAAACTCCAAATTTAACTCCGGATTTATGTCAAAAATTTCATGCTGGTGCAAATTGAACATTTGCTCGAAGATAGTAATGGAAGAGACACTCTGCTGAACGTCACGTCTTTGGAGGACACAATAATTCGATAAAATCTTCTTCCAAGAAATTCTTGGTTTTGAGCTTCCAATTCTTGTTGTTCCAAATTTTAACAATGTTTGGTTATTGTTTTGTAGGGAAGTCGAAATTCATACCTATCGGGCATAGACAAACTCGCATATTGCTACCTACTTGCGTTACCCCCACTACTCGGTTCTCCTCTTGCGCTTGAGTGTTTCGAAGACTGATGTTGATGTTTCATACCCTTCTCAGAGGATATGACTACTATCTGTCAAAAAATTTTAGAGCCCTCAATTTTGCTTTGGACTTTAGTGAAAATCTCAGCAGATAAATATTCAGAAAAACATGGGACCAAGTACGTGTTTAAGATGGATGTTTTACCTATTCTTATGCAGAGCTTTGAAATTTTCGGTTTCTAGCAATTATTTCTGGATGAAGTGAGTTTTGAAAAGTACCATTATCTTACGGTCATTTCAGTGTACTTAAATTTGAACGGTTGTTACTCTCTAAAAATAATTACGAAAAATCGAAGAAAAAAACATACCTGGACAAAATTTTTCCGGTAAAAAGTGTGGGACTCAGTCTGGGAATCCTGGACAGGTACCGAAATGTTATAATAATTGAAAGTCTTCTTCTTCGAATATTTAGAAGATATCTCAATACTTAGTGCATGGAAGAACCGTAAAAGTCTCAGACTGTCTTCAAACTTTTGACCAAGCAAGAACAATGTGGAGACTCTTATATGTTCAAGATATATTTACTTTGGAAGAAAGTAAAGAGGAAGTAAAAATAGTTCGCAAGAGAGTCTAGAGAAATGTGAAGGGTTCAAAAGCAAAGCAAAAAAAGTAATGTTGCTAAGCAGACACCAGATTTGTAGTCTTTTGTTTACATACAAGGGCAAACAGTCATCACACGAGAAACGTATTCTTCACTCATCTTATAAACATAAACCCAGTTCTACAACCTAACATAGCACTACTATGTACAATGGGATTCTCTAACGCATAATATTGCACGCTAAATATATCGATCGAAATGCTCCTTACATACTATCCAAAACAATTCTTACCGCTTGTGAGAAACGACCAGTGCTGGGTTTAAAATGTTGGTGCCCCGAGTCATACTCAATTTTATCACTCTAACGTAGAATATTTTTTTAATAACTTTTATCTAAATGCTATATTATAACTTTATCATTGGATTATTTTTAAATTTTCGATTTTTGAGATTTTATGAATTTTTCAAGTGCTGTAAGTTTGATAATATAAGTAAGATAAATATTTTTTCGTCAAATAACTTGAAATATACCAAAAAAATAAATTTTACACTTTGAATTCCTTGGACTGAAATTCTTGTCCAAGCAATGACCAAATCTGTGATCCTGGTCCAATGGAATGACTTTCCGGTCCCATGGATGACTTCCCGAGTCAATGGACCAGGAAGTGGAGGAAGTGGAAGCTTGGACCAGGAAGAGGTCGAAAATTTCGGTCCTATTGGACCGGATTATTCTGGACCGCTGCTTGGACCGGCATTCCGGTCCAATGGACCAGAATATCAGTCAAAAGGGATTTAGAGTGTAATTACAGCCCCAAAAATCCATTTTTTGGTTATAGAAGAAGATATTACATTTATTTTTGTATTTCCTTTACTCCCTGAATTTAAGGAGTAAATTTACTCCTTAAATTTATTTCCTTGAAGATGATCTTTTGATGATTTGTCTCATTGGCCTCAAAATGCAACAATTTTGTTGAAAATTTATGTATTTGCTTGGACACTCGGATTTTTCTTGGAAGAGCATTAATCTTCTTTTTTCAAGATTCACATTTCGGACTAAAAGTGAAACATCGTCTCTTACTTATTTAATTTGGAGCCCGAAAATTCATTATATTTTAGTTAGTTATAGGAGAAGATATTGAATATTTTTCTCTGGAATAACTTCAAATATACACATACAAGTTGATTGTATTTGGAGCTCAGAAAATCCATTTTGTTAGTTATAAAAGAAAATATTGAATTTTCAAATTACTTTTCTTACTTCTAAAATTGGAATTTTGAAAAATAAATTTTTTTTCTTCAAAGATGAAAGTTTGAGTTTTCGGTTATGAGTTATGTAGGAATTTCCGAGAGATTTTGAACTCCAAACTATTTCAAATCCGGGAGTAATAATACAATTTTCCGGGAAGTAGGAGAATTTATATAAAATATTCTCCCCAATATTATGCTCAATCAAAGTCTGGATGTGCCGCATGCGATTGAAAATATTTTCTTTTTTAACAATTTTTCTTGTTCTCGAAAAATTGGTTATAAGTTGAGAAATTTGTTGGGAATGCATTTTTTCAAGATTCACCTTTTGATTTGAAAACTTAACTCTTCTGTTGAAACATCGTTTTTAACACAACTTTCACGTTCAATCAGAGTTTTTTGCCCGTTTCTAATAACTTTAGTTTATGAAACGCTTCTAGATGGGATATTTTTTATTTGATAAATAATATCATCAACAACCAAGCAGTTGAACTTGTAAGCGAAGAGACAAATTTTCAACAAAGAGTTAAAGTTTGAACCAACTACGTAAATCTTTAGGATAATACGATGGAATTACAAGAAGACAGTTTAATTTTCAACCCGAATAGGTGAAGTTTAAACAAATGGTTTAATTTTCAACAAATTAGTTCAATTTCAGCAAGAGAGATGAATTTTTAACTGGATAATTCAATTTTCTGCCGGAAAGAAAAATCAATTTTTTACCAAGAAGGATGATCTTCTACCAAAAGGAAGAATTTCCAACAAAATTATTTATCTTCATGAATACAGTTCAATTTCGAAGCTAAGAAGACCACTTATCTACAAAAGACTTGAACTTCTACCAAAAACTATTATTTTTCAAGGAGAAGTCTATTTTTTAATCAAATGGTTGGGCTTTCGAACAAATAGTTGAATTTCTAATTTTTCAACCCTTCGAGAAAAGATTTCCACTAAAAAATGAAATAATTAAATTTTTAACAAAAGGGGTGAATATTGAAAAATGGATTTTCAACAAAGTGGTTTAACTTTTAACCAAGTTGAAAAACACATTCTTCTCTTCATTCATCCAGTACATGCATGCTCTCACCCCCTCTCCAATTCTAAATCTCACCACTCTATTCCATTTCTTCTCTCTCTTGATCTTTCTCGGATATTCCGGTTCCCCCTCGTACTTCACCAACCTGCGTCAGGTGATATATATTTACTCTGAGCTTTTTCATTATCCATCATCTCGCTGCCTTCCCATTCTCTCTTCTTCTTACCCCTGCCATCCTCTACTCATATCTCGCAGCCCATACTCGACCCTTCTTTCGTATCTCTCTTCATCCCACTTCGAACGCTGAGCGTTTCCCTTCCCTTCTCTTCCCCATTTTCTCTCTCTCTCTCTCTATTTCCTCGCTCAGCATATGACCTGTATAACTCCAGCTCGGTCCCATGACCCATCTCAAAAATCTCTTTTGCAGACCTTCATATACTCTAATATTCCTTCCCACCCCGTATCTTCACTCCGTAACTCAACACTGGCCATACTGTTCGGTACATCGGACATCCACACCTTGATCCTCCAGTCGTCTTTGAACCTTCTCTTTTCTATTCTCCACACTTATCCCATACTTCACTCGCTCATTCCATTCTCTCTTTTACCCGCAATTCCTTTCCTCCTCATGCTTCGAACCAAAAACCTAGGTAGCAGAACTCCTTCACTAACTCCACCACGCCCAGAATTAGAAATTCTCGGTAACAAAGATTTGGAGAAGGTAACGGAGAACGTTACCGAGAATGCGAGAATCCACCGAGAATTTACGAGAACATTCATTTTCTAATATTTTCCTTTGTTTTTCAACCTGAATAACGTTTATATTTGATGCACTTAGACCTACATAGCAATAAAAATGAGGGATTATAATTATTTTGTACTTTCATATACAATATACTCCATATTCTTCAGAATAGAATTTTATATATCGATAACATACATTCTTTTAAACATTATTAGAATTTCGTTTCGAACAAGTTTCAAGTGAAATTCGACTCATCGCACAGTGGTCTGGAGGACCCAAAAAGTTGGCCATAAATCGAAAATCGAACTTTTTTTTTCTCGCTTTCGAGTACACTAATTCATCATTGACATATTTATACATCAAATGGCGAAAGGAAAGCGCGCTTAGTTACCTACTCGACTGCAGGGAGCGCTGCAAAGTCAGCTATTGAGATGTTTGCGTGGAGCGTGCTCCGCAACGTCAAAGTTCGCGCTCAGTTTTAAGTGGTATTACGTTACATAAAAAAGCTGAATTTCTGGTTTTATTATAGGGACGGCTGTTGAAGGTATGTATAATGAGTTTTTAATGCGTCTCGATCGTTATGTGGGCCATCAGGATATTTTTAAGTAACACATAAAAAAAATCTCCATCATTGCAAAAACCCATTCATATAGTTGTAGTTTAATGCGGTTTACCCAAGATTCAAATTGGATTATCTGACTGAAGGCCAATTGATCAAGAATTTTTAAAATTTAGCTGCACATGTTTGCACCATTCTTCACAATCGGTTTTTTGCGTGAGCGCTCGCGCGCTCGTCATTGGGTCAGGAAGGCATTTGTCGCACGGAATTTATGCAATCTCCACGTTTTGAGACCTCTTGATTCCGAAAAATTATTTTCCACCTTGGTGTCTGTCTTTCTGTCGTCGTTGTCGTCTCTATGCTCCATAACTTTTGAAAGACTATTCAGATTGGATTGCCCTTTGGTACACATTCTAAAGGACCAAAAAGACAATTCAAGTTCGTTAACCAGATTTTTTTAACCTCCTCATTTTTTCCGATAAAAACAAAATTGTCAGAGTTATGATATTTTCAAATTCAAAAAAGAAAATGAGAATTTTAGCCAAATTACGCAAGATGGAAAAGAAAGTCAGGGAGAAAAAAATGTTTCTTCTTGGGAGCTCTACAGTATCGTGAATACAACTTTTTGAATTTTCTCAAAAAATCAAAAATTCCAATTTTGATCGCACAAAAAATGATGAAAAATAATTTCTAAACTTAATAACTTTCGAAAGAATGATCATATTCGATCGTACTTTCGCACCCATTTTTAGGGGCCAAAAAGACAAGTCGAGTACGTTAACTAGCTCTTTCGGATCAAAAATAAAAGGGGGGGGGGGCATTTTGAAAATTTTGATTGACTTTTTTTCCAAGACTCCAAAATTGTAAGTGCAGTTCCTTGTAGTATGTAAAAAGTGAAACAATCCATCCTCATGATTTTTATTGATGAAAACAAAATTGCCAGAGTTGTGGCATTTTAAAAATCCAAAGATATAAACGAGAATGAGAATTTCAAGCAAAAAAACGCAAGAT
The DNA here is from genome assembly GCA_011762715.2 of Neuroterus valhalla. NCBI lineage: Eukaryota > Metazoa > Arthropoda > Insecta > Hymenoptera > Cynipidae > Neuroterus > Neuroterus valhalla. The sequence continues at coordinate 8,358 of WSXT02130272.1, forward strand.
TGAAAAGAAAGTCAGGAGAAAAAAATGTTTCTTTTTGGGAGCCCTACAAAATCGTAAATACAACTTTTTGAATTTTCTCAAAAAATCGAAAATTCCAATTTTGATCGTACAAAAAATAATGAAAAAAAATTAAACTTTTCATTTTGTCATTCAACTTTGCATTTGAATTTCTTGACCTCGAAACCCCCCGATTGCAAGTTTTCGCGAGCGTCATGGCACTTTTTCGAAAATCGGTTGGCCATTTCGTTTTTTTAAATTTTGATTACATATTTGAATTCCTTGACCTCAAAAACTATAGGATACCGATTTTCGCACTTTTCTGTTGAAAATTCGATTAATGGACAACTTTTTGGGACCTCCAGACCACTGTGCATCGGTTAAAATCTATAATTGTCCGTTTACCAGTCTTGGAGATCCAATAATGTAATTCAACTTACTCAGTGATACAATAGATAAGATATATTATCTATTGTATCACTATTATTAATCAATTATATTAAAATTTTTTGTTAAATAACTATCACTAGGGCGGTGACTTCACTGAAAAATTGGTAAGACCAGAGAAATAAATAAATGTATGTATTTAATCTTATTATTTTTCAATTATCCTATCAATCTTCACCCGACGTGTTTCAAGGAAAAAAGGTTAAAAGTAATTAAGTTTATTTCTCGAAAGATAATTAAAGCTAATTGAAGGCCTTGTTTCATTAGAAAACAAATCCCTAGGGAGCTTCTAGATTTGACTCATCTTTTTTTCTTGAAAAAATATCATTCTTATCTTCGAACACCCAGGAAAAGTCAACAACCATGTTGGACAACTTTAGAATGCATTCATAAAAAGAACCCAAATAGCGCACAAACGTTTTCTGCCAAACCAAAAACGTTTGGAATTCTATGTATGAAAAACGTTTTGAGAACGTTGCATACTTTCGCTGATTTTTGAGAAATTGCAAAGAAATATCATTTTGTTTTTACAAAAATTCAAACAGTTAAACTTACAATCAGAGAAATCAATTTACGATAACAAAAAAAAGAGATTTCCAACAAAATAGTTCATTTTTCAACCTATGTGATGAAGTTTCAAATAACATGAATCTTCAACCAGAACACTTAAATTTCAAAACGAGTAGATGAATTTTCAACTAAAAAGATAAATATTTAACTGAAGCACTTCAATTTCCAACCATGAAGGTGAACATTCAAACAAAAAGATTGATTTCCAAGGAGGAAGAATTATTTTCTAAGAAAAAATATCAAGTTTCAACAAAATAGTCAAATTTCGAAGTCAAAAAATAATTATTTGCAACCAAAAAGGGAACAGTAACATTTTTTATTTAAAAACTCAATTTCAAACCAAGCACGAGTGCTTAAGACTCAAAAAAAGAATCTTTAATTGAAGGAGTTGAGTTTCCAAACAGATAAATTAACTTTTACTGAAAAGATAAATCGTCAACGAAAATTGTATTACTCAAATTTTAGATTATTAAAAGGATGTTTAACTAGAAAAATAGATTTTTAACTGAAACAATGAAATTTTCAATTTGAATAAGTTAAATTTTCAGTTGAAAAAAATTACTTATAACAGAAAAAACTAAGTTTCAACCAACAAAAATTAACTTTTAAACAAATTATTACATTTTCACAAAAAAAAAGATGAAGAATCAAATAAAATTAAAAATGTTTAACTGAAGTAGTTGAATTTTAAACCAGAAACAAAAAGACGAATTTTTAATTGAAATGAGGAACATTTAACTAGAATCGTTCAATGTTTGGAAAAAATTAATTTTCTACCAAAAAATACATTTTTTAAACAGAATGGTTGAAATCCGAAACATGACAATAGAAATTTTCAAACAAAAATGGAGTAGTGACATTTTTTGCTTGAAAAATACATTTTAAACCAAACATAAGAGTTTTTAGCTAGATGAATCTTCGACTAAAATGAAAAATGTTTGCCTGCATTACTTGAATTGTTAAACGTAGAGAAGAATTTTTGAAGAAGAATATTAACTTCTCTAGAAAACGATAAATTTCTACAAAAAATTGATTTTTTAACAAAATATGTAAAGTTTCAACGAAATAATGGAATGTTCAATTTAAAAAGACAAATTTTCACCGAAAAGTCGAATTTTGAACTAAGAAAATTCAAGTTTGCATGAAAATGAAACAGTTAAATTTTTAGTTGGAGTAATTGATTTTTAACCGAAACTGATGAATTTCCAGGTATAATAATGAATCTTCAAATGAATCGATGATTTTTATTCAAAAAGATGAATTTTTAATCATGAAGATTAATTTTCTACAAAAAAGGCAAACTTTCCACGAAGTACATAAATTCTCAAAGAAATAGTTCCATTTTCAAAA
>WSXT02130283.1:0-10720 GCA_011762715.2 Neuroterus valhalla
CCAATTGTCGGTTTTTTGAGAAAAATAAAAGAGCCCAAAAATCGGCATCGGTGCCCAAAAATAGCCCAAAAATAGCCAAAAATTCGGATATAAACGGAATATGGAAATTCCATTGTGGAGGTGCTAGCGGAACAGACCTAGTATTCGATCATAATGCTGTAACCTTCCTTACTCCTATTCATTTAGGAAGGGGGACCGAATCGCGACCAATCACTTATTTGTGTCTAATGATACGAGTTCTGACCAATCTCTCTTGTTTGGTTGGCCACTGTACCGTGATCCCTCTTCCATCCTTGGATAGGACAGGGAGTCCGAGTTAAATCTAATTATTCTTCTCTGATTTGATATGATCCCTAGTAACGGTCGGCATGGGATCCTATATCTCTCGGTTGGGAACAGGTCTCGGGAATTTAACCCTTTCGCTGGCGTTTTTCTGTGAAGAAGAGTAGGGAAGAGTGCGAGGTGAATTCTCTGACTGGGGTCCTTTTTACCGTGATTTGAGCCACTCGTCCAATGCTTTCATGGAATCCGGTTGATTCCGTTAGCTATGGGGTAGAGCTAAGCTGATGCTGGAGCCGTTTTCCTCCCTTATACTTTTGTTTCAGTCTTCGTATGCGTTCACAGTAGGAAAGTCCCTGGTGATGTTAAGCCAGATAGCCGAATGCTATAGGACACTGGATAGTTGACCGTGGCTATGACCGGCTTGGATAGCTGAGCGTAATAGATGACTGGACAGGCGGTCATTTCACGCAGTAGGATTGCGCAGGTGTCCGTCGTCGGTGGCTATGTTCGACTTAGATAGCTGAGTGTGGTGGACAAGTGGATAAGCGATGGGCTGGCGCAGTAGGATCGCGCAAGTTGGTTCGAGTGCGGTGAAGCCATGCGGATACCGTATCCAGGTCCCAGGTGTCGACTCAGGTGGTTTCCGGCCGGCAGATCCGATGAGAGAGGGAGAGAGATCCCTACAGTCGAAATTTGTCAATCCTCTGTTTCTCGGCATTAAAATAAGAAGGAGAAGTTTTTTTTAGCTTTAATGGAGAAATCGTTCATGCGTTACAGACAGAAAAAAGTTGTATCAGGGTTTTCAACTCGGAGCGTTGTCGGGACAGTAAGAATACTCGCTGATTGACGGAGTAGGGGGATAAGATTAGATTTGCCTGACAGCATGAATGCACGCTGATGAAAAGATAGCATGAGTGCACGCTTTCAGAGAGGGAGGTTTAGTTTGGTTTGGTAGCATGTATACACGCTATCGGTTTGGGGAAAAAGGTAGGACTATGAAAAACTTAGGGGTAACTCAGGCCTTGTTCGACGGCATGAATGCACGCTGAAGAGCAGATAGCATGAATGTACGCTCTCTAAGAGAGAAGGAGGGAGAAGGAGAAAGAGGACTCACCATTGCAATTGTATAGTAGATTTTATTCTTCAGCAGAGGTACTCAGCTGAAGTCGAATTGAGTTCTCGTGAACAAAACACGCTTTATATACACCCAAGACTAGCGGAAAACGTGTGGGGACTTCGGAAACCGAGAGGAGGGAGATGCGGGCATTGAGCTGTCACTTTGCGTGGCTTTACTGTTCACGCAGGGTAACGTCTCTTCTTAACACCACGGTTCTAATGATCCGCTGGTTCTCAGAAAGTGTTCCTCCGTTATCCCGCCATGGACATACCACCTTGCAGGTGTGTTTATAGCACAGGTAAGGGAACTTACTTTCCGTTCGATTGTCAACATGTTTTACGCCAACGACTTTGTATTAATTATATGGTAAGCGCATGGTTTGATAGCTAGAGTAGCTTTCAACTGATTGAATAAGGGTCGTTTGCGAGAAGGTTTGTTTTGATTTAATAAAATTCAAAAAAAGAATCTCTCTCTATGTGAGTCGCGTATAATATATTAACTCCTATGCTTTGCATTTGCTTCTTAAAACGAGGAAGGGGGTTTGACTTGTTGCTGATCACTCTTTTGTGACCAACTTCTCTCCTGTGATCAGTCACCAAACTCCTCTTCATTAACAAGGAAGAATTCTCTCTTTTGACCAATAACTGTTCCTCGATCTACCACAATGCAGTTTGTCTCATTCCCTCTATTTCCATATTCAAATTAGAGGGGGATGCTTCAGGTTTTAACCAATCACTCTCTCTCAAATAATCACTCTTTTTGGACAAATCACTCTTCTGAAATAGGTCAATACCTCTTCTTATTCCTCTAGAAATGGAGAAAAGGGTTCAATTTCTGACCATTGATTCTTTCGTGACCAATTTCTCTTCCGGGATGGTTTGTCTTCTTTAATTGGTCAATGATCCTACCTTCATCCCTCATATGATTGAAAAATTCCTGATGGCCCTTGTAGCATGCTCAAAATAACTTCCGGAAAAATTGCTGGCTTTGGAAGGGTCATCAACGAGTATCCCTATTACTGTCGAAATGTCGCTGTTCGTAGTGATTTCCTTGGGAAAAAGATTGCTCTATTCTTAGTGTTGCTTACATCATAAAGCGTGTGTTAGAGGCTGTTTGAGTATCCTGCAGTTGAATCGTGCCGTAAGACAGTTTCACGAATTCAGTTCAGCTGCACGTCGTAAGCGATTATTTCATCAGTCTTAAGTGATCTGCCAAAAACCTTGCACGTACCCTACGAAGGATTTTACATTATCACTTTCACTCTATGTTCAGAATTTTTTTTTTCATTTCTTGATAATACCAAAATTAGACTGAGAATTTCCTTTGCTGGCTAACATTTATGCTGAAATTTCAGAAAACCAAAACCACAATGTTTATTACAAGTTACAACAGAAACAACGTATAAACGAAAAATCTGTAATATTAGACCAGAATAGTTTTTTGGAAAAATTGAGTATTAATAACATAGAAGTTAAATCACTGTTGGTTACAAAACAAAAAAAGAAACTCATTTCTACCAAGATAGTTATTTTTATAAAATAGCCGTTCCTGAATTTCCAACAGGAAAAATTATTCCTCAGTCAATAAAATAAACCTTTCAACAAATTTGTTCAACTTAAAACCAAGTAGTTGAATTTTATACCAAGAAGATCGATTTTCCATCAAAAAGTGACGAATCAGCAACAGAATACACGAATTCTCTGATTTCTCGACGTTTCATCTTGAAACGTGTTATCAAGGAAATAAAAACTTCTCACCACGCGGGCCGCGCGTTTGTCGAATCTCGCGCTTCGCGCTTGGTCATGTACTTACGACGCGCTACGCAGTCGATCTTTGTATTCACATGCATTTGTGTGTAGATCTTCTGGAACCTTAAAACCAAACGTCGCCTTCTGTAATTTGATGATTCTGATTTTTTTATTGTTTAGGACTCTTCGGCCTTTACGAATACATCTTCACCGCATGTCTCGTGATTCGCACTCAAATAAAATTTGTTCAAAATTTCTGATAAATTAGATGTAGAACCTACCCATTCATATACTAGGATTCGGGACTGCTCGTTCAGATGATGCAGAACCTAAAATGATATTGAATCAAAAAAATTTCAATCACCTTGTTTTTGCAAATATAAAAATTTATGAACCTTATGGAAATAAACAATTTTTCATTTAAAAATTATCTTCTTATGTCGTATGGTTTTGTTGCAAACCTGACTTTCTTATTTGGAGTGTTGTTTCTTTCGATTGAAACAAAAACTGTGCTTCTCATCAGAAAATAGAAAGGGAAAAATTTTTAGATCTTTTTAAAGTGAAGAATTCTGAAACCAAATATCTTTTCTTATTTTGCACAGTTCGCCCACAAAATGAATTTTTTCTTAATTTCAATATTATTTTTTCCAACAGTCCAAAAATCACGCATCCTATGAAAATATAGTTGGGAACGAATTTGTATGTATTTTTAAAGCAAACAATTTTATTACCAAACATTTTTCCTGTTCTCGTGCAACATAGCCACGTATCTCCCATAGATTGATTAGAAAATGGATTTTACGATTTTTGGGAATTCATTCCTGTGAATAAAATCATAGTCTTTGGTCCAAAAATGCAAGGTGACGTCAACGAGAGCAACGGACAGTCACACACAAACGAAAAACCGGTTTTTTTGGACTCGGCGTGTCTTTAAACGTAGAGATTTCCTTAAATCCGTAAAAGTCGATTCTCACATAAAACCAATACCTCCATATTATGATGAGAATGTAAAAATTTTTGAAATTCAATTGAAAGAATCGAATACAGATAGGAGAAGGACGACTTCCAAGCCAAATAGTTCCATCTGGAACCAATCAGATGCATGTTCAACAAAGCAGTTCAGTTTATACGAGAAAATGTATACGATCCATTTCGGATTCAAATGAAAAAATTACAAAGATTGGAAATAGGAAAAGTTTCCTAAAGAGGAGCATTTATCTGCTCCGTCATCCTCGAGTATAATGCTTCGACTCGACTTCGACTGTTATATAGTCTCGAGTCCGACTCCAAGACGATGATGTCTCGTTGCGTCTCAAAATTGAGACCATACGAACTTTTATGGACTCGGAAATAATATGGTTGACAGATGTGATGAATTCGAATTGATGGTGGAAGAATGCCCAATTTTCAAAATTAGTAATCTTCAAGTTGAAAAATTTAGCATCCGTGGATTTTTACGACCATAGCTGTAAGAATATGCTCCAAAATCTGTGAATTGTTATTTTCTATAAGGATAACTCAAACGGTGAGCAGTACGAAAGAACGGACAAAAATGTCGATATCTCCGACAAAAAATAATGAGGCATATGAAAGTCCGTAAATGAATTGATTCAATATATATTTTGCTTCAAAATACAAAGAAAATTTCAACCTTAAATGAGGATTGGCTTTCACAACAAAAAGGATGACCCTTTTTTCTCCTACCATCTCAAAAATAAGACGTAGAATTGGGTCTACACTTCATCTCCAATATGTATTGATTCAGGGAAATCTAAGTCAAAACCAAGACGAAGAATTTTCACTCAATGCTCATCCGCCCATGCCCATCACATACATCACGAATCGTCATAAGACTTGATCATCCTCTATTTCGGACAGTTTAACGTTGTTTTTGAATGGTCAATTAAATGAATTTTTGAATTTTTTCGAATTATTGTTTCAAAAGAAAGAAAATTCTTGATATTGACGTAAGAGGATGTACAGGATCGATGTGACAAAAAGAGAGGGTAATATCGATATGCGTACTTTTGATGAAAGGAAGGATTGCTACAAACTCTTGAATCATCTCCAAGCATTGTGTGCATTTCACAACAGTGGACAAAAGTGAGCAGATCCTCGAGGTGGAAGGATTCACGATCAGGAACATCAGGAGAGGTTTCAATGGTTCGAAATTCAAGCCATCCCAGCTAATGGGTGCAATTTGATACGCTCTAGCAGTTTAGTAATTCCCGCTATCCTCTCCTTCCTCTTTCATTCTCTTTTTCTCCCCCATCCTCTCCCTCTCTCTCTACCTCTCTTACGCCCCTTTCTCGACTTCTCTCTGTGTGTTTATTCCTTGAACCATCTTTGCTTCGATTCCCAACCTAATCTGAACCGCTCCCACTCTGCGCAGCCTAATCTGTCGCTTGTAATCCGACTGTTAACGGTCCTGGGTCAACGGCATGGAAATTTTCACTTACCAAAAAAAAAGGGGAGGGGTGCGAAATTTTTTTTCTCCATGTCTAGTAAAGCGGAATAATGAATTCTGATCTTGAACTCCCTTCTTGAAGAAACTTACTCTGTCGTCTTCTTTGCACGTTTTCTCATTCCCCCTTTCTTTATACATCCACTGCAGGATGTGTTCTTGAGATTACTCCTTCGGCTAGGAAGATATACGCTAGCCCAATTAATCTGCGCGGGATAAAGGAAACCAATCGAAAAAACTATTATTTCATGAGGTGTTAAGGTTTCGACAAGGTTTTCAATTAATTATCAAATGATGTTCTTGATTTTCGGTATTTTCTAGTACTTCTAGAAACTGGAAAAACTTTCCTCACGGATTTAAAATACACGTTTCTTCAGTTTCAAAAATATCAGAACAAAAACAAATCAAGAACATCATTTGATGAACAAAACTTTAATACTGAGCGATCATATTTAGGAAAGCTCATTGGTTAACTTAATCTATATTGAGGAGGAACCTGCAGCAGTTAAGGATCAGCAAATGAAAGTGAATAAAACAGAAACTACGGAGCAAATTATCAGTAGTATCTCAAACAGTGTAATGCAGAGATAAATAAATTTATCAGGTTGGTTTGTTAAGGTTGGAAGGATGAATGCAACGCGATGAGCAAAGCGAGTGTATTTAGGTAAAGCGAATGGCACCATACCCAGAGGTAGACCAACGGAGGAAATGTTAGATTATGTGAATAAGACTTTCAATCAAAGAGAGGAAAGCGTCATTAAAACAGAGGAACTTATATGAAAAAATGTATGAATTTCAGTTAGGCAAAATATATGCAATGATATATTGTGTGGAATATAATCGCTTATAAGAAGGTGATCGACGCGTTAAACGTGTCAACGCATTGATTAATCTTTCTTTCCCATCCATATAGTAGGAAAAATTCGACTTACACTTCTATGGGAAAATTTAGAAGGTTCATGTATATTTTGTATCGGATTTCGATTGTGCTACTCTCTTACTTTGAACCCGTTGAATCCCTCTGGTTTTCAGTGGGATTTCACTGATTGAAATAGCTAGGAGTCGGTCACTGAGAATCAGTGAAATTTCAATGATTTGGTCAGTAAAACGTATTTCACTGTTTTTACCAGCAAAAAAAGACGTTACTGAATAGAACATTGGATTAACCACTGAATCAGACAGTCGCTTGATGATTGCTTATGAAAACGTTCAGATTGCACTTTTTTACAGAAACTGAACAAGATACGCATAGGAAGATCACAGGATAATAGATTTGTAGTAATTACAGGAAAAGAAACTTAAAAAAATCAAATAAAGTCTCCAACAGAAATCATACGTTTATGAGTAAAAAAATTTTTTCCTTATTGTTGAAACTTGAATAAAATTTTGAATAACTCTTGAATTAAACCCACTGAATGAACGAGTAGCTATAAACCAATAAAGTAATAGTTGTACTAGAGAGTATGTAGAAGAGTAGGGGGGGGGGTGCAAGATGGCAAGAGGAATGGATGACGGGACTAGTGGTGACATTGTTAAAGAGAGGAGAGGGTTAGAAGGTAGAGTAATATAGAGAACACTCATGTCGGTTGGATACAGAATATATGCAGAAGTACTTAGGAAAAGGCTAGAAAGACAGGTGGAAGGAAGGGGAAGTATCCCACACAACCAGACGGGATTCAGGGAGGGAATGGAGACAACGGATAACATTTACGCCCTTCACTACTTAGTTAATAGAAATCTCGGAAAAAGAGAGGAAAACTGGTAGCGCTGTTCATTGATTTCAAAGCGGCGTCTGACTCAGTAAACCGAAGGGCAGTGTGTCAAGCTATGAGAGAGAGGAGTGGAGGAAGGGCTGATAGAAAGGATGAGGAATATCTTTGTGGAGACCAGGTTTAGAGTGAAGATAGGAAATCACAAAGGTGAAGAATTATGAACAGGAAGAGGGCTAAGGCAAGGTTGTTCGTTGAGTCCTCTATTGTTTAGTATTCTGATAGAAGACCTGGCGGAAAAGCTGAGAGAGAAAGAGAAGGGAGGCACGATTCTAGGCACTAGTAAGATTTACTCTTTAGTACATGCAGATGATGTCGTACTTTTGGCAGAAGACGAAAGAGGACTAATCTGTTGCTGAAAGGCTTTGAGGAATACCTAATAGGGAAGGACCTTACGGTAAATGTAAGTAAGACCAAGATAATGTGCTTTAAGAACAGAAACAGTAGAGTCGAGTATGAATGAAAGGTAAACGAAGAGACGATGGCCATAGTGGAGGAATTCTGTAACCTAGGGTTCTGGTTTGAAGCAAAGGGAGACAACGAACTACATGTAAGAAAAAGGTTAGAATGCGCCAGTAAAATAATGGGCCAAGAGTGGGGTGTAGGTAAGAGAAGATTTGAGGAAGATTGAAGGAGAGAGTATGGATGCTTGATGTGCTGGTCTGGGCGGTTCTGTGCTATAGGGAAAAGATTCTGAGGATGGAAGGAACAAGAGGGAGTTGAGAGTCTTCACGAAAGATTTTTGAGATGGGTGATGGGGATGAGTTGGGGCTGCCTTGGGTCTATAAGAGAGGAACTAGGAAGAGGGTGAATGATATTTAGGCAAATGAAAAGGGCGTGGAAGTTTGAAGAGAAGTTGGATAGGGGAGAGTGATGCAAAACTGCACAACCAAGTCTGAAAGAGATAAGGAATAGAGAAAAAAGAGGTAATTCAGAAAGTTCAAGGTGGGATTTAAAGAGACATAAAATGAAGAAAGAACAGGACATGCAAGAAAGGTGAGTTGAATGGCAGGAGATAGAATTTTAGATGATGATAAGATATGGAGAGGAAAGGTGGCGAAAAGTTATGGAATCAAAGTACAATAAGTGGTACAAGATGATTTAGTGGTTTGGGGAACCATAGTATCTGAAAAAGATGAAGGAAGAAAGTAAGTGGAATATGATGATCTGATTTAGGATGGGGGAGGGAATAAAAGAATGTAGATACAGAATAGAGGAATAGGAGATACTATGCAGAGTGTGTGAATATGAAGTGGAGTGCATCGTTGGAGTATTTAGATTTTTGACCCGAGTAGCAATAAAATAAAGTTGATTTATATTTTAGATCAGAAACATATTTAGTGAAGAGTGATCGAAATACTTACAGACATATGTTTCTGGATGTTCATGTTATACGGCTGGAAAATTTATGCGGACTCCGAGATGAAGAAAAGTTTGTTTAAATATTAATATTAAGCGGTGAATTCGTTTGTCCGGTTGGTATATTATAAGATAGTTTTGAACTACATCATCCAGCGTTAGGTATATCATCGGAACAGGATGTATATTAATTTTGACTTTACTTTTTATTCAATCATGTAGCATCCGCAAACAACGTTGTCAAATTTCGCGTTGAGTGTTATGCAATGTTATAATGAATACAATTTTTTTATTGAATATCTGTAATGATTGCCAGGAAAGGTGTTGTATTATACGAGATTATCATACTTCAATTCTGGATCTTTCTGGTAAAAGAGAAAATACCATCAACGATGTAAGGATTTATATATCTTTCAAATACATGAGTTTAAACAAAATTTTTACTGGAACGGTTTTAGACTACCCATAATCAGTATTCAATCTTTTATTGCATGAGCCCTCCTGATTTTATAAAGCGGCGTGCTTCCGCTTTCACGAGCAAGCAGCGTTGATGCAATTTGTCATCGTGACGTATTAGCTATGGGCACCCGCTTTACTACCGTGGTGAACTAGTGAGCGATTACTGGGTGGAGCAGTCGATAAGCCCTGAGAGATCCTGAAATCTCTAGATGAAATTGCTCTTCAGCGATATTGTTGAAATGAGGAACATGATGCAATGATACAAATATTTTTATAAAGTTAGATGAGGCTTTGTATTGAATATTATATTTCATAAAATGTATATTGGGAAAGATGTTAATGTTAAATTTCGGCATTTACTTCAAGACTTACGTAATGAACTCTTTTGGATTTATTTAAACTCTTCTGATCATGAAACATCCTAGGGTTCGATAATCTTATCCTGGAACAGTATCTCTGCTAGAGAAACCATGTCCGTTATTCAAATTTCCTTTGTCAAACTGAAACCCCACAAATTGAACAGAGTTCCGTTAAGGGGCTGGTACACAAATAAAGACCCTTTCCTCAACAATTTTTTTTCGGTAGTAGACTTTATTTGATAAAACTGGGCTTCTTGGCATATTAAAATACATATTTTTATATGTAAAAAAAAAATTGAAAATTTTTTTCTTTCATGACTCCCGCGAAAATACGCCAGCCCGAAAAAAATCGATTTTCATTCGGCGGCCACGATTACCGCACTTTGGCTTATCTGAGAGACAAAATCCAAAAAGATTCTTAGAAAGCACATGCATGCCAAGTTTGAGACAAATCGGCCCAGTAGATCGGCTGGAATCGCAGCCGCCAGCTTAAGAAACACTATTCCGAGAAAAATGCCATAATTTCTATGGTTTCTTCATGATTTCACCCTGCAAATCAAATTTGCACCAATTTTTACTATCATATTCGGAATCAGCGCATCAAGATACATAGGTATACGCAGTTTGACGGAAATCGAGCATATCACCTTTTCGGAAGATTATCCGAGAAATTATTTGTGTACTAGCCCCTTATTAACTCAACATGAATAACGATATCTGATTTCACTGGTACGGTGCGTTCAATTTTTAGAACATTAGTTCTAATTTGGAAATAAATCGAATTGATTGCGTGAGCTTCATTACTCAACTGCGAATTTTTCAGTATAGAGTTCGGCAGTATGATGTATATAACCTTGAATTACGAGAACTTCGATGTTCCTGCCTCTTGTTCCTCCATGCCGTTCCTCCTTAAAATCTCACACACCCATACAGACCATTTTTTCGAAGCTACCTGTCCAAATCCCGAAACTCGTTCTCCCTGTTGTCCTTCTCACAATACAACCAGGTGTACTTCTATGATAGAAGTTCTACCCAACGACAGTATCCATATGATTTACCTTTCCTGAACTCTAGTAACCTCCTAGCTTTCCTTCCACCCCCACACCTCTACTTCATACAGTAGGACGATCAAAACAAGGGAGTCAACAGCTTCATACTTCTTC
>WSXT02130294.1:0-10720 GCA_011762715.2 Neuroterus valhalla
TATGCAGTCTCTCTCACTTCCTCTTCATTATCATTGAGTAAGCATGCTAAAAAAGCCACACTGAAAAATTGATATAGTCTGCCCGACGATGTGATATCATTATTTTTTGTTGCTTGTAACTTGTCAATATTTGTCAATGGTCATGAAACCGAAGTTTTTTGTTCTGTGTTACCCGACAAACTTTTTTTAACTTTTTAAAAGTTGTTTTTATGGGGATATCACTGTTTTTTTTGTAATAATTCTCAGTGAATATTATTGGTCGTAATTTCGCTCTTTTATTATTATATTACGATGCAGACTGGTAGAATAAACGGTTCACTTATTTTTCTATAACAATATTACATTCTTTTTTACAAGTAGAAAAACTTATTTCATGTTGATTAACTTTGATAGCCCAAGCAGAATAAATTCTCTTTCGGAAGTCGTGCAGGCTTTTATCACAATATTTCTTCCTAGGTCGTACGCATTACATCTGTAAGTTCCTTGGAAACAAAATTTTCACAATGTTTTTTGTTCTGTGTTACCCGACAAACTCTTTTTAACTTCTTAAAAGTTTTTTATGGGTTTTCTCTTTCCTTAATGAAAACTCTGTTTAAACTCTTTATTGTCTCTCGTTTAGAAAGTTTCAATATACTTTAAACAATTATTAACGTACATCAACATCTATTCTGATTAATTATTATACATGTATGTATCATCAGGATTACGTAGTATCGCACGAACTAGAGTGATACTCGTCAAAGAAGCAGAGGAAATGATATGTTTTGCTACACGTATATTTCCAATTTGAAATAAAAATATATAAATACTAAGAATAATGAATAATTACTATATATTTGAAAAGGAAATATACGAATTTCAGAACGAGAGATAAAAAAGAGTTGAAACAGAGTTTTCTTTAAGAAAAATGCTTAAACAATCATAAAAATTATAAGTTTAGTAATAACCATTCAGAAATGTATAAGTAAACAGTTTTGCATTTGGGAAAAACCTTGCGACTACCAGCCAAGCGCTTGTCACTCTGAGCGAGGGCCGAATCTAATATGACTGTATATCTAACGCTGAAAAATCATGAAAAAATGAAACACAAATAACAGCAGAGAAAAATTGGAAAACAGTCGTAGATATGGTTTTTTTAATCTCGAAACTATCAAAACAAAGCTGTCATGTGAAATTTGGTTCAAAACAAATAGTTTTCTCGCAATTCCGTGGTATCATCTAATGGACAGTTCTTGAAAATTACAAATTACGTCTGGCTCCCAGTATGTTCAGACAGTGGCGGATCCAGAGAGGGGGCTATGGGGGCTGTAGCCCCACCAAAGAAGTCCCTCGATTGTGTGGCGGCAGAAAAATTGCCACTCGCAAATCGTCTAATCCCAACTCTGAAGCCCCCCCCCCCCCCAGAGCTCAATCCTAGATCCGCCACTGTGTTCAGATCCAATCGGAAACTGGAGCCAGTGACTAACAGGCGCGCGCTGTGTGTTTGGCTGTATCATTCACAGACAACAAGCGTGTTTAGTCACTGGCTTTCTGAGCACACTGCTGGCTCCATCTAATAAGAAGTCCTTCAAAGTCACAAATTTCAGTTTGAAAATAAAACTCGTAGGCGATTCCGCTCGAAAACGTGAAATTCTTGCGCAGCCACTGACGATGCTCGACGCTGATTCGACAGATGTTCAAAACTAGTGCGAGCATTGGGCAAAGCAGGAACGCCCGTGCGCGAACCCTAATATTTCGGGAAAGAAACAGCGAGGCGAACTTTATTGTCCTGTATTACCCGACAAGACAGTTTTGTCGAACTGTTTGATTCTCCTAATTTATGTAAAATACTCGTAAATACTATGAATTCTGTAGGAGTCCCTTTGGTTTTCGAGAATTCCCTGAAATTCTATGAAAAAAAAGAAGAAAAAAATAGAAGAAACTTGTGGAATCCTCCAGTTTTCTGGAGAATGTTGCAAGCATTTTAGAGAATTTCCGAGAATTCTAGATAAGAAGAATTCCCAGAAAAAGATAGATTTGTACTAAAAATTGTACACTCAAATAGTATTCACAGCTTCTTCGAAATTTCGGAAGGATTCTACAAATTTCCACAAAATTCACAAAGAAAATACGAAAGTTCCGAAAGAGCGCAAGATAATTCTACAGATTTTAAGACGATTTCCGGAATCGAAGATAATTTCGCATATTCCTGGAGAATTCTACAAGGACTTCAGAGAACTCTGCAAAATTCAAAAGGCCTCTACAGCATTCGAGAGTCCCATACAAACCGAAAGAGCATTTACGGGTTTCAATAGCATTCTTCGGGATTTGAAGAGAATTCCGCAGAAACTGGTTCACGGGAATTCCATGGATTTTCGGAAAATTGCCTGAAACCGAAGGAACTTCTACAGAATTCGAAAGTATTTACGAGTCTTCTACTGGATCCAAGAGGATTCCATCCATTTCAAGAGGATTTTACAGAATTCACGAGTATATCACAAATGTCTACAGTCTACGAGCTTTCTACAGACATCGAAAGATCTCTAGAGAGTTATGGGAGGCTTAAAGAGTATTTCACAGATTCCTAGAATTTTCGGGAAAAATTCAGAAGAATCCTACAGATTTCTAGAGTCTTCCACAAGAAATCAAGAGAATGCCACGGATTTTCGAATAATTCTTCGAAATTTTGGAATTTCACAAATTCTAAAAAATTCAGCAGTATTCACAAGCCTCTCACAGGGGTCAAAAGAATTTCACAGATTTCTAGGGACTTCCACGACGGTTCACGGGCATTCCACAAATTTTCGGAAAATTCTCTGCAAATGAAAGGACTTTTGCAGAATTTAACATTATTTACGAGTCTTTCACACAATTTGAGAGAATTTCATAGATTTCCATAGAATTCTGGGACATCCAAGAGCATTTGACATATTTAAAGAGAATCCTGCAAGGGTTTATGAGAATTTTACAGATTTCTAGAGAGTTCCTCAAGAGTTCACGGGGATCCTACAAAATCCAACGGAAATCCTGAGCCTCTTACAGATTTTAAAAGAATCCCTTAAGAATTCTAAATAATTCTGCAGATTTTTGAAGAACTGACAGGATTTGAGAGACTTTTACAGAATTCTGCAGCATTTACGAGCCTCTTATGGAATTTGAGAGAATGTCACAGATTTCTCGAGGATTCTAGAAGGATTGGAGACAATTCTACAGAATTCAAATATATTAACTTTTTTGAATTGGTACATAATCAAGCGTTCTGGGAAAACATGTTTTTTCCAAGTTTCGTATATCGCTAAAGTGTGATACTGCAACAGTCACTCACAACCTACTGCAAAAGCAAACGAATTAGAAATTATGCGAACTGAACTGGTTTACACACGCACACTCTCTGGGATTTCTAACGCGTGCTTCTGATTAGTTAATGTTTATTGTTGATAACTTGATAATTATCAATTTCGCAGAAAAACTTTATTATTATTTTCGACTTTATTTTTTTTTCAATCCAAAAAAATAAAAATGTATTTTGAAAACCAGGACACCCTGTATAGAGTCAAAACAGTATAAAGCTTAGTAAAAACTAAAGTTCCTTACTGACTTAAAAGATTACGCAACAAAGCCGAAACATACGTTAAATATTGGCACATCGTTATGTAGGCCGAGCTTCTGTTCCTAGCATATGTGGACCAGTCACCGTTGAATCAACAGACGAATGCGGTAGAGTAGTTTGTTGAATAAGGTATAACTATCCTAAAAATACCGCGTCGAAGCGTGCATGCTAAGCAATCTGTATTTCCAGTCCTCACTTTGGCATACAAAAAACAGGAAATTTACTTTCACTGATTTGACAAAAGATGACGAACCTATCACCTCAATGGCACAGCAGTCGACAAACTGCAGCGTGAAAGCCAGGAAGCTTTTGAAGAGGATTTAAGAATCTACCTTCTTCCAAACCCAAACTCACAAAACAAACCCGAATGTCAGTATCTAAGGTCCATTCGAAAAACCTTAAACGGAATCAGAGACCAGTCAGCAGCTACGCTACCAAAGGATCTAATGACGGAGGACGAGAAGAGAGGTCAAGTAATGATCTCCATGCCAGTATGCTCATGACCTCCATGTCATTAATGATCAAGCAGTCACCTGTCGATCATATTCTTGGATTTGACGATGTCCTAAAGAAGTTGATCTTTTCACACGTGGTTAACTTACAAGAAAACGAACAACATGTATACATGGCGAACTGTTACATTATTTGTCAGATTCTGTTCGAGGACCTCTCCATAAATCTGGACGGAACAGAGAATGAGTATGATTTGGGATATTGTCCAGGCTGCTGCAGAGATTTGTCTTCATTCTGTCCCAACTGTAACATACGCCACCAGGGGATAGTCGGCTGGCTCGCGCCTAATTGTGCTATCTGTCAGGCATGGGCCATTTCATCTGACCACTATCATTTCATCGGCGAGGTTGGAGAGGAACTAAAACAGAATAGCAAAGCTTAGTTTGAGGACCTAAGGGACCACCAGAATCGGGCTAGGAAGTTCCTCATTAGAAAAAACGCCCTCCAGGCTGTTCCGAAACCACTCGATCCCGAGGCTGAGATCGCTATCCAGCTCTCAATAGTGAAGAGGAAGGTTCACCATGCAAGCACTGTTTGTCAAGAAATCTGTTGACGAATTGATAGAGGAGAAACCGGAAATCAACTCAATAGAAGGAGAGCTTAGATAAGTTATTCACTAGCGAAGGCTCGTCAATTCAACCTTCGTGATTAAAGTCTCTTATCGATATAGATGTTGTATCTTGCTAGACACTTTTGAAGTGAGATTAAGTTCCCCTTTTGCCCAATTTGTTAAGTTCATCTGAATGAAATCCGTCACTCTCGATTCTCACACAAATTTTCGAACTTATCTTACGCGTTTTTTGTGAAAAATGCATTTTAAAATTTTACAATCCAGGAAAACATCCGAAGATCAAGATACCTGTTAGAAGAATGTAAGAATGCATGAGGTTTGTGTATGATTTGTACGTGATATGAATTTTTGATTATGTGTGTGAGTATCTGATACAGTGACAAAGGTCAGTAAGAGTACTGCCGAGCTTCGAGTGAGATCGCGATCGTTACTGACCGATTTCCTAAAGACTGTTCGAACGATCATTGTGTGATTTTGTCGTGGTAACAGAAATATGTGATCTTCTTGACCCTAAAGTTGCTAAAGTGGAGTTTTTTAGTCACATTGTAATAAAAATGTGCTTCCCTTTCCTACAACCGAATCACCTTAGATTTACGATTGATGGAATCTGGAACAATATAGTACTTTCACATCAGATCCTAACATTTGGGGCTCGTCTGGGATCTGAGATGATTTTTGGTGCTGAAAACTTCAAAATAAAACAGTGAAAAATCGTGCAGTTCTTCGAAAGTCTACAGTAGTTGAACATGGTGTTGTGTCGGTTGGATTCTAATCTCAGAGCTCGGGCTTCTCAGTTTAATAAAAAAATTTGTTCAAATTTGTACTTTACGTACTTCTTAACAACAGAGCAAAAATACTTTTCGGAATTTTTTCCCTCCGTTTCTTATCGAGGAAGAGCCAGTGTAATGTGTGGAATTTCAAATTTTGTGCTAGTGTGAGTGTGGGTTTTCACGCTGACGAGTCACACCTACATACTTGTGAACTCTCATAAGCAAGGAGGTGTGCTCACACAACAAGTACACTTACAAAAGAGCTTATCAGAATATTACTCAGTGCATAATATTACGCTGATTATCTCTGTCTCTACACTTACTCTGCCTTTCTCTCTGTTTGAACATCGATCGATCGAAAGTCATTTGGCCTTACAACGAAGGGAGCCTGTCTATTAAGTAGAATAGATAGAAGAAGCTTCTTCCAAATCCCCTTTAAGTGAAGATGAAGTGGGTTGTGAAGAGCATTTCATATCTACTCACACACGCTTAGCTTCCGGACAATATATGGTTCGCTCACCATTCAAGAATGGTCCTCCCATAGAAATAGGTGATTCTTTTGAAAAGGCTCAATTATTCCTACGAAAGGGTCAGACGCGATTACAAAATAAACCTGAACTTTTCAAAGAGTATTCAGAATTTTCAACTTAATATAAGCAATTAAATCACATGGAAGTGTATCAAAACTCTGGAAACTCAGACGCTTCTTAGACTGTCTATCTTCCTCACCATCCTATTCTCAGTGAATCTAGTTCAACTACACACTTACACGTGGTTTTCAATGCTCCTAGTCCCACGTCTGATGGTTCATCTTTGAACTCTCATTTGCACTTTGGACCCAAATTATTAACTGATTTGGTCTCCATTATTTTGAGATGGCGAGAACACCCAATAGTTTTTGTAGCCGATGTAGAGAAAATGTTCCGCCAAATTAGGGCAGATCCTCGTGACTGTGATTACCAACGTATTCTATGATACTCCCAAGAAGGTGAACTCCAATCCTGGCGATTGACTACGGTTATCTATGGCACGGCATGTACTCCGTACTTAGCCAATAGAGTCATCAAACAATTAGCGAATGATGAAGGAGTTAACTTTCCGTTAGCCAAACCTATACTTGAAAATAATCTTCATGTTGATGACGTTCTTTTTGGGGCCAATGATGTTGAGAAGGCTAAAGAATTAAGCCGAAAAGTTACTCATTTTTTGGAGCAAGGAGGTTTTCATCTGCGAAAATGGTAATTATGAAAGGGCCTTTGAACTTCATTCTGAGGAATCGATTCAGTTGAAAGTATTAGGCTTGCGCTGGGATCCATTATCTGATAATTTCAAAATTTGAGTCGAGACTCATCCTACTAAACTGCCTGCAAAAAGAAAAATAATCTCAGTTAACGCAGAACTTTACGACCCACTTGGTTGGCTATCCTCTGTGATAGTAGTAGCTGAAATCTAAATGCAGGAATTGTGGATTCGTAAATTAGATTGGGATAATCTTCTTCCCGAAGACTTGCTCAATCATTGGAATTCCTATTATAGCGAGCTTCCGAAACTTGAGCAGATTTTATTTCCAAGATGGACAGGGCAGTCACGATCTAGTCTGGGCTGTGAGCTTCATGGATTCTCGGATGCTTCAGCGAGAGCCTATTCAGCTGTTATTTATCTCCGAATTCTTTAAGAAGATGGGAGTATACAAATAACGTTGCTGTATGCCAAGACTAAGGTTGCTCCAATTGTTACAGTGAGCATATTCCGATTAGAATTATGTGGTGCTCAATTATTGGCAAAATCGTTAAATTCTATCATTAATACTATGAACTTTGAGCTGATTCCATTGTATTGTCATACCGATGTCACCGTTGTATAAGCCTGGCTCAGAAAGCATCCCTCCGCGTGGCCTACTTTCATTTGTAATAGGGTTTCACACATTCACAAATATGTTCCACATGCCGAACGGCGACATGTTACAACTGGGGATAACCCAGCAGACTGTTCTTCAAGAGGTCTCCTTCCTTGGCAGGCACTTAATCACCAATTATGGTGGCGAGGTCCCCCATGTTTGTCACGTCGTTCCACAAGTTGGCCAAATTCCCACCCACCTTTACAATCTGTAGTTGATCTCGAACAAAGGCTTTCTCCAGAAGCTAGGGTCTCTTACCATACGATGCAAGAGAAACCATTACCTTTAGATATGGCTGATGCGTTCGAGTCATAGCCCAGATTACTGAGAGTTACGGCCTATTGTTTACAATTCATTAAAGCCTTACGTAGAAAAAGAGAAAAGTTGCCTGATTCTGAAAGGACAACTTCAGTGCTTGCTCTTTCATCCGTTGAAATTAAAGAAGCCCGTGAATGGTGGATTTTGCAGGTACGAAGCACCGCTTTTTCTTCAGAAATTCGCAACCTTAAAGGGAATGAACCGATTTCTAAAAGCTCTCCTTTGAAGACTTTAAATCTATTTCTGGATGGATCTGGTGTCCTAAGATTAGGTGGTCGTCTGCATCAGGCTCCTATTAGTTATTATGAAAAGCATCCCATGATTTTACCCACTAATAATCACATTTCTGTTCTCATTACGCGACATGCTCACTTGCGATCGATGCACGGTGGCATTCAGCTTAGGGGCCGTTCAATTATTACGTAACGCAATTTCATACAAATTTCTACCCCCCCCCCCCCCTGTGTAATGCGATTTTCCTACTTTTCTTGCAGATTTTCCCCAGTGTGGAACACTAGGGAAGACTCCCCTCCCCTAAGTGCGTAACGTAATAATTGAACAGCCCCTTACGTTGTACACTCTACGCCAGTGATTTTGGATTCTCGGAGGCAGAAATTCGGTGAAGGGACTGATACGTCGTTGTTTGACCTGTGTGCATCAATGTGGTTCAAGTGTTCAGCAATTAATGGGTAGCCTGCCTTCTTTTTGCACTATAAACTGTAGGCCATTCACACACAGCGGAGTGGACTATGCCGGACCGTTCCAGATTCGCTTTACTCCTGATAGAGAACAAAGAAGTTACAAGGGCTACGTAGCTCTTTTTGTTTGTTGTTTAACCAGAGCTATTCACCTAGAAATAGTTTCTGATCATACATCTCAAGGTTTTTTAGCGGCCTATAAGCGCTTTATCGCTCGTAGAAGAATGCCTGCTCACCTCTACAGCGATAACGGTAGACTTTTCAGGGTGCTGATCGAGAATTGAGAAAGAACGTGGCTCAATTACAACGAGATCCTGATTTCAATAGTTTCTTATCAGTTGAAGGAACCACGTGGCACTTCATTCCACCAGCTGCTCCCAACTTTGGAGGACTTTGGGAAGCGGGGGTGAAGAGTTTAAAATATCATTTACGCAGATGTGTTGGATCACATACGTTAACGTCCGAAGAGAAAACGTGGCCAAGGTTGGTCCTGGCCAACTGTAACATCAAAGGCGAGGGGAATGAGAAAAAGAATAAATATAGAGGTCTAAGAGGCGGCTACAGAAACTCTGCGAAGGAGATTTGGTTGAAATATTTGTTTCTTTCATCGGTGCTATTGGAGGTGTGACGCCTTCACTGGTTAGTAACCTTGAAGCTATACCCATTTGCCAGAAATATGCTGTTGCACTTGCCGCATGGATGCAGTGAGCGGTTATCCTTGAGCTGATCCATGCCCTAAAAAGAAACGAGGGTTTTGCCAGCCCTTTATTTTCTTGAATGAACGTTGCTTCTATAAGGACTTTGCGGTGGTTGTTCAACCATAATTTTATTCGATAATATGGAATAAAACATTGATCTTACAACAACCGCAGGGTCCGCCCAAGAGCATCTTAAAAACACGGAGCGACCCAAGTATGACTGCTCTTTGCATCCATCCAGCAAGTGCCACGGCTTATTTCTGGCACACCGGTATGGCTTTCAGGTTACAAACCAGTGCAGGCGTCGCACCTCAAAGAGCACCGATGATAAGAACGAATAATCTGACCGGATATCCTTGATTTTGGCGCTGCAGGAGTTCTCTGAGATCTTTGTCCCTCTATTTTCTCTCGGTTCCCTTGTCTTTGATGTTGAACTCATCCGGGGCCGAGAATCCGATCACGAACATAGTTCGATCACGTTCGTCAAGGAGCACGATGTCAGGTCTTGTGTTTTGGATAGGGGCTATTGTCGAGCAATCGTAGTTCCAATAGATTCAGCACTCCTCTTTATCAACAAAAGACACTATCCCCCTTGAAGCGTTCAGCAGAGCAGGGTCGCGGCCAACGCCATAAGAGCGACAAAAATGGTGGTAAAGCACTCTTAAGGCAGCGTTGTGTCTGTACAAATACATCGTTCCTGGCGTGAATAGGGCAATTCGATAGTATATGCTATGCTCAAGGAGTGTATGACATGCCCTGCACCTATCGCTGGGAACATCCTGACGTAATATGCTTCTACGGTATGCTGAGATGGAAATCACACCGTTCTGACACGCGAAAATGAAACTCTCTGTGCCTGAATTGAGACCAGGTGATTTGAGGAAAGCAAACGTTGACTCATGTGACAAGGATAGTTCTTTCACAATTTTGTAAAATTTTCCGTGCATCACCTTGTCTACATGTTGTCTTGATGGAGTAGTGCACTGTCCTCACTGCTTCCAGGTTGGTTCCAGGTAGTTTTGACTTAACTCCCTGGAATCCTTGGTAGTTCAAGGCCAAGGATTTCAGCTGCCTTCTCCGCGGCTTTCTGAAGAAACGCTCTATCTCCGTTTAGTTCGCGATTCCTGACCATTCCCAGGAGAGGATCTCTACCGTTCGCGATGATATGAACAGTACTGAAGATGATTCGGTTGTATAGGCATTCAAGATTAAGAAGTCCGCGTTCGACTTTACGGCGTGCTATGTATAAGCGCGGAACGGACGAGTTGATGTGCAAGCTTTTCTTCATATGCATCATCTTGCGCATAGTGGTATTAAGGGCCCTGAGCTCGTTCTTCGTCCATGGAACCACCCACAACGAATACAGTAGAACTGGTACGGCAAGCATGTTAGTCGCAAATATCTTGTTCAACGACGACAGGTTTGACGACCAAATTCGTCGGAGCAGGTGTTTATATCTGCTTTAGAGAACCTCTTTCACTGATGTTGTATCCTGAATGCGGTTCTCAGGCAAACCCAGGTATTTGTAGGTCTCTCAAGCGCTAAGGTGTCTGATAGAACTTCGGTCAACAAGCTCAGGGTCTTCATCCATACCTGCTATTCGTCCGCGTTTCAGATGAATCTTGGCACACTTATCCAATCCAAAGTCTATACCGATTTCTCGTGT
>WSXT02130305.1:0-10720 GCA_011762715.2 Neuroterus valhalla
GGTTCCTATCGGCTGTCCGCGACTGCTTATTCTTGTATTCGCAGTTAACCTCAGGGGTGTTTAACCTCAGGGGCCTTGAAATTCTGACAATTCAGTTAAAAATTCAACTTTCTTTTCGGAATGCTTCCTATTGTTCGGAAAATATATCTGTTTTCGTAAAAATTGATTTTTTGTTGTTGTTAAAAATTCATTCTTTTCATTGAGAATTAGTCTGTTTTTATAGTTAAAGGTTTCAGATATTTTGTAAGTTGAATTTTTAACTGAATTGTCAGAATTTCAAGCCAAAAAGTCGACTTCCCTATAATGCACTTAAATTTTCAACCTGAGAATATGGATTTGCAACCAAAAAATTAATTTCCAACTATATAGTTAAATTTTCCATAAAATAGTTGAATAGTTTCAATAATTGAATTTTCAACCCCTAAAGACGAATTTTCAACAAAACATTTGAACTTTCAACCAAAAATGATGACTTTCTAAAAAATTGTTGACCTTTGAACAAAATAATGAAATTTACAACCAAAGAACCAAATTTTTATTCAAGATCAATTTTAAGACAAAAAAAATAGATTATTAAAAAAGCAGTGAAACACTCTAACAAGCAGTTTAATCTTAAACCGATAAATATTACTGTTTTAAAAAAGAATTATTCAAATCCACCATAAAAGACGAATTGAATATTAACAAAGCAGTTAAATATCAAACCAAGTTATAAAATTATTTACCAACAATATTATTGTTTCGAACAAAACAAATAGTTGAATTCAATCATAAACAATATCTCGTTTCAATAGAAACAGTAGCTGGCCTTAGGAATTTAATTAATTTTAATTGCTTCAATTAAATTTCAATTTTAATGAATATAATTATTAAGGAATTTTCTTATATAAGGTGTCCTAAATTCTTTATGAGAAAGAGTAATTATAGTTTTCAAAAGTTTTTATACAAAATTATTCATATTCGAAGAACTTACATAAATTTACACACTTCTTTTCTTAAGTTGCTAGTGTAAGAATTTCAAAAACTGTCTATAAATATTGCAATTTTTATTTCTTCTGCTTATTTTTTCTACGGAAAAAGGATGTGAACTTCTCATTCGGGACGTCGAAAGTATTGTTTGCTTCAGTAAAATAATCATCTTGAGCCTAAAGAAAATGTTGAAAATATAACGGAAAATTCGAGTACAAAAACTCCCCAGCAGGAAGTTTGTTAGAAAATGTTAATATTTTGTTGTATCTGAAAGTTTAACATTTTTTATGGTGATTTAGAAGTGGCAACAGCGTATTCAAATTTTCCGTAATACCTTCGACTTCTCTGTTGATAATTCATTTTTTCGTTCGAAAATCGGTCTTTTCTAGTTTCGTCTTCTCGGTGTGAAAATGTATCCCTTCTGATTGACAATCTTATTCTATGGTTTTAAATTTAATCATTTTTTTCGAAGGTTGGCCGTCTATAGGCTACCATTGGAAAACCCGAAATTTGAGCTTAAACCAAACTATACCTTTTCATAAAAAACTACCGTTTGTTCTTAGGACTCGCGAAATTGGGTCCATTTTTGAAAGCTACTGTCTGCAAGAGAAGCGCAGTCTGCTAAAACTTATAAGTCATATTCAAAAGAAGTTATGGCCGTTTTATCACCATTGATAAATTCTAAGTTTAAGCTACAAAAAAACATTAAACTTTTCTGAAAACTCCCTGTTTTTCTACATCTAAAGTATTGTCAAATCTTGAAAAGTAACTATCTGGAATCCGAAGCCTCCTTATCAACAATAAGAAAATAAATTTAAAAGAAAATTTGGCTATTTATTGGAGCACATCAATAAATTCTGAATTTCAGCTACAAACAAACACTACAATTTTCTAAAAAAAACTCCCCGTTTTCCTTACGACGTCATATGTTTTGCATACTTTTGCAAAGGTACTATCTGAGAGCCGTCAACAGTCTGCTAAAAATTAAAAATCACACTCAAAAGAAGGTGTAGCCGTTTATAGGCCATCATCAATAAATTCTAAATTTTAGCTACAACCAAACCCTACAATTTTCCAAAGAACTCCCAGTTGTTCCTAGGACGTCATAAATTTTGTATTCTTTTCCAAGGATACCATATGAAAGCCAAAAACAGTTTTCTAAAAATTAATAATCAAATTCAAAAGCAGCTGTAGCCGTTCATAGGCAACTATCAATAAATTCTGAATTTCAGCTACAACCAAATGTTAAACTTGTTTATAAATCTCGCTTTTTTCTACGTCAGCAGAAATTTTGTCAAATCACAGAAAGTATGTACCTGCAACCGTGAGAAACTTTTTTAGACATAACAAAATTTACTTTGAAGAAGCGGCGTTCAATTATAGGCCGCCACCGGAAAATTCGAATTCATGATAAAAACGAGATTTAGAGTTTTCTGAGAAATTCCTTATTCAGGACTTTGTAAGTTTTGTTTACTTCTAAAAAGTAACTATCTGGAACCGAATAAAGATGTTTTTAAATATGACAAAATATACAAATAAAGATGTGACCTATCATGAGGCAGCATTCAGGAATACTTTAAATCTTGTAAAAAATAAAAATTTCACAGTAGTGTTTTAAATACAATTTTCAACTGACATTCTTGTATTCCAATCGGACATTTATTTACGAAAATGAAATATAATTGGAAACAATTTTGTTTTAGAGTGAAAACTTAACAAATTCCACATATAAATTACCAAAATAAGAATATTATTATCACCTATTCCTCTTATAAATTAGTACTTTCCTTTGCCAATTGTTCTCATCAGTGACAACCACATTGCTAAAATTACATTCATTTCGAATAATATTTTCAATATGCATCACCATATTGCCTGTTAAGTTTAATTTATTTATCAATGGAAAATCTGCAGCATTTGCTCGACGTAATCTCCTCGAAGCATTTCGGTAACTTTTCCATTGTTGGGGCTCAACAACAATCATATCCGACATTTCACAAACCACTTTGAGAAATTCTATCAAGCCCGAATCTCCATGATTAAGATGAATCCACATAGTAATGGAAAAACAGAAAACTACATCAAAACGAGTCCTTTTAATGCTTTCTAAATATTCTGAAAGAACCTTTTTGCTTCCTTTTGATAAAAAGTCTATACACTCAAACTTTATTTTCGAACTGGAATTTTGGTCCCGTGCTCTCTCGATTAAAATCGGATCGAGATCTACTCCTAGAAGTGAAACTTCACATTTTCCGTGTGGTGATACGTTATTCTCGAGGAAATTGTAGAGCATAGATGATAAATTCTGCAAAAGATCATTCAAACTTAATTTAAGAATTTGAAGAGGTTAGAAATTTAATTTTAATTTTAATCCAATACTGTAAATCGGTGCTAAGCGGCACATTTGTAAGGAAGCGAACGCCATAATGCTTCTTCTACGTTTCTGCGTTTCCTCTCACATGCGCTGCTTAGCCCTGGTTAACAGTAATGGTTTTTCTATAACAAGTTTTCTATCATGAATTTCCTTAAATTATACTGCTAAATGCAACAACATTCTACTTGCATCTCAGAAGTTGAAGAGGATAAGTTTTTCATGAAACAGTTTAATTTTTCACCAAACAAGATGACTTTCACAAAGTAGACTAATTTGCAACAAAATAATTCAATTTCAACAAAAAAGTCGCATTTTGCAGCCAAATAACTGCATTTTTCACCTACAAATATGGATTTTAGGCCAGGGAGATAATTTTCTACAAAAAGGCAATTTTTACAAATACGTAAGTTTATTTTCATCGAAATAGTTGAATTTCAACTAAAGAAGATGAGTTCCCAATGAAAAATATTATGGTTCAATCAGTTCTCAACAAAATAATTCAATCCAAACCAAAAAGATGAATTCCTAACAAGAAAGTCAAAATTTAATCAAGAAAAATGGATTTTTAATGAATAGTAGAATTTGTTACTAGAGAAAGATGAATTTTTAACCAGAAATAGGATCCTTAAATCTTCAGTTTTTAAAATTCTCCTGTAACAGTAAGAAAAGAGAATTTTCAACCATTCAAACTCAAGCAATGAAGAAAAATTTGTTTTGAAGTTGAATTTTCAACGAAGAAGATAAATTTACAACAAAATACAAAATTTCTAACCAAATTGTTAAGTTTCAAACTAAATGCATCAATCTTTTTGCCCAAAAAGAAGAATTTTTAACAGAAAAAGTTCATTTCCTACGGAGAGAGATTACTTTTCTACCATTAAAAATGAAGTTGTAATCCTTGAAGAAAATAGTTTAATGCGCAAAGAAATAATTCAACTTCCTACAGAATCGTAGCACTTTTTACTAAGTACCTAAATTTTTTACCTACAAAGAAAAATTTTCAACTGAACGAAAATTCTCGTAATCCAAAAAAGAATACTCCGGTCATTTGAAAAAAATTACTGTAAAAAAAAAAATTCAACCAGTTGAACTCAACATCAAAAGACAAATTTTCAACAAAATAGTTGAATCCCCAATAGAACAGATCAATATTCAAGAAGAAAAGTCATTTTAAACTAGAAAAGATGAGGTCTCAGCAGAATAGTTATATCTCTAGCCAGAAAGATGAACTTGAACGAAGTAAAGGAATTTTCAACCGATAATTACATTTTCAACCACAAAGATAAATTTTCTGCAAAAGAGTTCATCATTCAACCAAATAATCGAAATCTCGATTAATAAAATTATTTTTTGACCAAGAAGATTATTTTTCTGCTACAGAAGATTAATTTTCCATCAAATACGGAATAGTTTAATTTTCGATTAAAAAATGATCTCTGAGTCGAAAAGGAAACAAATTTCGAACACAATAGTAAAATTTACAACGGAAGAGATGAATCTTCTGCCAAAGAAATGCATTTCTTAATGAAAGTTTAAATTTTAACCAAGTAGTCAGATTTTTGACTAAAAATAATGAGTTTTCAACAAATTAGTTGCATTTTCGAAAAATAATTTTATTTTTAACCAAACAGTAGAATTTCCAACCAACACAGATTAGTTCCAAACGAAAAACTTAAGAGTAGATTTTTCAACAACCAAAAATCTTTGAGGCAAAAATGGCAAAAATATGAAAGAATAAGGGGAAAAAGAAGAATCTTAAAAAAAGAGTAAAATAAGAGAAAGGATATAAAGTTTGCAACATGGAAGTAATTTCAAAATTTACATCCTTAAATTTTACCACAGTAAAGTTTTATTAATTTCAAGTACTACAGTGATTTCAAAACTTTACTCAATTTATATTGACAGTCGATCGAACTAAAACAATTTTTACTGACACCATTGTTGAAATTCAAATACTTTCAATTTTTAATTGCCCAAGTCTTGAAAACGTTTTCTAAACATTTTTCGATTTCAAAATAAACGATTATAAATTAAAACTGAAGAACCATTTCTGGTGAAGAAAATGATTCATTGCTATTTTCCGGTGCCTCAAAATCTTTGAAATTTGTTCACTTCCTCTATATCTTCCGATATCCGTAGAAAGCCCGTGGAATCTTTGGAAATCACAAAAATCTATTGAAATAAGCAGAAATCATTTCAAATCCCTTGAATATGAAGTAATTTGATATTATTCCTTAATGTTCTTCAAAAAAACACCTAAATCCATATAAATCTTGTAGAACGCTTTAAAATCTCTTGAAAATTCATTCTCCTGAATGTATTTGTCTAGAAATTCTGAAATCCGCCGATTAATTCATACTCTTTTCAAGTCTTTTGGAATCCTACGTTCAATAAGTAAATAAATCCTCTGCTTGTAGTTTCCTTTTTTGTGCATCTCTTTTCAATATTTTAACACTTTTTATTTCTATACTGATTTGCTCATAACGATTTTCTTTCAATATTTCCCTAGAATCGCGAAAAAATTATAGGAAATTCATAATAGGAAAATGATTATGGTCCTATGTAAATTTCCAATTATATTTCTCCGTAGAGAGTTCTCAGGAGTTCTGTTTATGATATTTACCCCAGCATTACATCCAATATCCAGGGCACTGTATTTAGAATCCAAATGCAAAGAAGACCATATGCCTCGTGGAAGTTGCTGAATGCGTTCCTGAGCAGGATGAAACGTGTAGTAGTTTATGAAATTCCCAAATCTGTGTCCCTCTGGATCTGTTTTTTCTCCGTTTTCTTGTTCTCTGTCCATTATGATCAAATTCGTTTCATTTACTTCCAATATCAGATTTCAGATGTTAATTTCAATGTAAAAATTATAATCTGTGGGAAGTTCCTGAAATGAATTATTATAGTTATAATTTACAAAAAATTTACATTTTTAAGACCCATGATAATAAATAAACAATTAAAAAAGTATAAGTCTCCTATTTTTAAGGATCTTTCAAGAAAATGAGAGAAAACTGGATTTTCTGGGTACAATAATATTAAACCATGTGAGCAACTAGGAATCATAAATCGCTAATGCTTGAAACGCTAGTCTGACAATTCTGAAAATTCAACGCTTAGTAAAATTTTTCAACAATTTTGGATTTTGAATTCATCATATCTACAATATGAAGCTCAAGTTTTGAAAGACATTTAAAACTTCTAAACCTCCGCGGAAAATTCTCTCATTTTGAGTGCTCTGAATTTGTAGTTGGTGAAGTACTAGAAGGTTTTCTCTTTGAATAATCATATCAAACTCAAATCACCTTTCATTTTGTTTTTGACCATGTGAACGAAGTCATAGCGGTTCAGTAATTCAATTCTAGGTAGAAAAAAGGATTGAAAATGGAATAAAAATTATTTCAGTAGACGAATTCTCAACCGAAAAGAAGGAGTTCCTGCAAAAAAGAAAAATTAAATTTCTACTGAAAAAGAAGAAATTTCAAGAATAAAAATTAATTTTTAACTGGAGAAGTAAACTTCCAACCAAGTAGTACAATTTTTAACAAAATACATAGTTAAGTCTTCAATAGAAAGATTAACTTTCGACTGAGTAATTTGATTTTCAACAAGTAAAGATTAATTCACAATGTGGATTAATGTGATTCTGGACCTTTTCACTTCTAAAACTATTGAGCTTGGATTTTAATTTAAAATTACGACAAAATGTAGTTGAACGATTACATGCCAAATCTATTTTTTCAAATTACAGATAGTTTTTAATAACCATGCATCCAGCTTTGATGATTTGAATATGAATTTCATATAATTCATGCAGGTTTAGTTTTGAGAAATCAGTTTAATTTGATTATTATTTTAAGAATGACAGTTATGACCGTTTATGACTGACTCAAATTCTAACCTCAAAGTTCAATCACCTCATTTTAATGAGTAAATACAAGAATTCAATACTTCTTAGATACCAGATGTAACCTTTCTTAAAACAAAAGTGTCATACTGAGGGACAAACTGTTGGTTTCATTATTTTCGGCGTAAAATGAAAGTTTCGCATTATAATCTCAACCTGAATATTCAGAATTTTCATTCTATCTGAAGTTGTTTAGGTAGAAAGTTTTTCCCTCCGTGTAGATATAAACTTCTATATCGGAAAGGACTACCGCTTAGTATTTGAAAAATATGAATCATCAATAGTATTTATTGAGTAAAATGTACAATTGAATTTCGAGGTCCAACATGTCCGAAAACTTTAATTCTGCACAAATTTTTTTGTTTTTACCTGAATACGTAATAGAGAAGATTTAATAGAATCGGAAAAATCTCATTGTTTTCTTCCTATTTCATTTGTGTTTAACAATATCTAATTATCAGATTTATTTGTCATTTTCAATTTTCATCCCTCATATAACGCTCATAACCGACATAAACAAGCAATACCAAAGATATTTATAATATCTTTGGCAATACGTCATACGTGCCGTAACCACGATCGCCGTAACTGGCGTTTTTGCGCCTGGTGTGAGTGAGTTGATAATTTGCTCAATGAATGATGAATGAATGGGATGATACAATTTAAATTATGAAAATATATATATTTTTCTTATTATTTTGACTGTATTCACTAAACTGTTACTCTATTTATATTATACAGAAAGTACATTCATTATCGAAACTTACATGCAGTTTTGAATTGTTTTAACTTTGCCGCGTAATGTCTCTTTAAAAATGGAAGTCTGTATTTACCTTTTGATTGGCTGAATTTTTAGATGCGGGTAGCCGAAAACTCCTGCTGATCTGCTGATGGCTTATGGCGTCTAATGTCAAAATGGTAAACGACATAAAAATGGCGTCTGCTGTAGAATCGATGATCGTTGATGAAAAGCAGCTTCCAGACAAGCCCGTGGATAGAGAAAAGGTATATTACATTTCATTAGCTCAATAAAGTAATTTATATTCTATTTTCATATTTTTTGCGCGGTTAAAATCGAAGCATTTATGACCTAAAAATGTACCTAACCTCAAAAGGTCTATGTTCCGGTTGCTCCAAAATAATAATCCGCTAGTTAATGTTAGTTAATAATTACTGTATAATAAAATCAAAAATATTAAATTATATCGATTGGAAAATATATCTTTCTCGCAGAATTATATTACGTCATTTCCACTTCTCTAAAACCTTATAGACTTATTATTTTTGGGTTCAGTAAATATTCAAATTTTGTAAATTAAATGTCTAAGCAATTCAAATTCTTGATTGAAATATTAATATTGATCAAAAACATACCATCTTCTTAGCAAGTATTATGTATGGATAACCTAAATTTTTTTTGTGTGATAACAATTCAAAAAATATGTTCAACCCCAAAAGTAACCAGCAAAATATTTCTTCGGAATCAATAATTTGTGAATCACTCATGTAATGCGAGGTATTCAATACAATTGAATAATGCAAAATGTTATTCAGTCAAACTTTTCACTGAAAAATTAAATTATTAATAGTTTTATTACAAATAATTTATAATTATTGTACATGGCGTACTAAAGTTCTGAGAAAAAATGAAGTTTTTGAATCTCATATCACGCCATGCCCAAAACTAATCCCTCCTTCGTGGGGATTCTCCTTTTCTGAAAAAACTTCCCCCTTTTTTCTTAAAATATACCATATATCAATTACGCGGAAAATATTTTTAAATTAGTAAGTCTCCGTTTTTTAAAATAATAATCGAAGTAAATGATGAACTCAAATAAATCATTTATGTATAAGTAAGGTACACAATCAAAAGAACTTGAAGCAAAAACATTTGAAAGCATGTTGAAAATGTAAAAACTGAAGACAGAAGTTGTTATTTATTATAAAATTAGAACAGTTACAAAATATATAGTACTTTTTGACTGCATAATATGTTTTGTAGAAGCTTATTATTGTAAACGTTTTGAAATATTAGGCAAACATGATCTAATCGTTTCAACATTTTGTCGACTTGTTTCAGACCTGTCCACTTTTATTGCGGGTATTTTGTAACACTGGAAGGCACCACAATATAATGGACTATAGTAGGGGAAACGTTCCTTCAAACGAATTACAAATTTACACATGGTAATTTTTCATTATTATTTATTACCAGGTTTAGAACTAGCCTAATTTGTTCAAAGTGTATGAACGTGCCTTATTTCGTCAAAACGTGTGACTAGACTTACAAAATACCTCTAGAAGATTCGTCTGGTTGAATCGCATACTTCAAACTCGTCCGTTCACTAATAAATATACCGACGAAAATATTCAAGAGTTGTTGAGCATTGAAAAATCTTGAAATATGTCATTTTTATAAGGACAGGCAACTGAAATCGAGAAAAACATTCCCATTGCTAATTGTTACTTATTATAGAAGAGAACTGAAGGCGAACGTTTTAACTTTCGTTTATCGTAAAAGTTGCAAATCTTATTTAATCTTAATGTTGTAGGGCTCATTTTATGTCTTGCAAGATCTTCTACAAATCTCTGGTATATTTCTGTCCCAAAAATACATTTAGTTAAGGTTACCGTTACTTTTTTGAGTAATCAGTAACCTTTACTAAGAAAGTGTAACGGTTATTAAAAAATTAATCATCTTCTTTAGGCTGGACGCAACTCTACGAGAAATTACCGGACTCGTGAAGGAAGTAAATCCTGACGCCCGCAGCAAAGGAACCTACTTTGATTTTTCGTTGGTTACTCCAGAACAGAGGAGTTTTGGTCACCGGATGCGAGAAATAGGCGTCACTTGCTCTGGACAAAAAGGAGCCGATGACAATAAGACACTTGCACAAGTCAGGTATCCAATTAATTCTTGAGGATTTAGAAAGATATATTCAGCTATGGACTCTAAACTTTCCTATTTTCAAGATTTGGTCCCTATAGTATCCTATAACTAAAAATGACGTTTTGAATTACATGATTGCATTTATCAGCGTAAGTGGACAATTTTTTATTAATAACGTTCCAAGTGCAATCATTCAAGATTCATTTCTTTCAAATTGGACAATTTCAAATTCGGAGCGTTTGAACTTAGACAATTCTGAATTCACAAAATGTGAATATATAAAATTGTTTGGTTTTAAACTTCAATCTCTTCAGATTGTACAATTTTAAGGTAAAAGCCATAATTCTTGAAGAGTTTCAATTGAAACAACAAAAGATGATTTAAAATTTGGATTGTTCAAAATGAGTTTTAATGTTTCATTTATTCAAAGCTTGATGTGACCAAAACAGTTTCATCTTATGTGTTTGACGGTTGATATTCAAATAAATTTTGTTGAGGCCCCGTTTTTGGATGTTAAAAAAATAATTTATTTGATGCCGACATGTTTCGACCTGAATCCAGGTCCTTTTCAAGGCAA
>WSXT02130316.1:0-10719 GCA_011762715.2 Neuroterus valhalla
CAATCGCACGAGCAATTTATAACTTGACGAAGGTCATTTATCTATTGGAAAAAAGCATATATCCATTATTATCTCGACTACGACTCAAATTTAAGGGGTTACATACCTTTTTTTTTCTTCAAAAAATCGGAAAAATTTTTATTTCTGAATCTTAAAGTACAACGCCTGAAAAACATTTTCTCAAATTTTCATAGAGGTTCGAACAATAGTTAGAAAGGGAAACAGCGTTTTGAGGCGCGATTCGATGTTTACATACCCTCAACTTCAAACTTTGAATGCGGTTATCTCGAAATCGTGTTTTTCCAAAAGTGCCTTTGCTGTGACCACGATTGCACAAGAACTATTTGACCGATCTTCTTCAATTTTTTAAAAAAATTGTCCGTAATGATTGTGCTTAGTTCGTGAACGATTCAGTTTTTGTGCATTAATTTTGATTTTGCAGATTAGAATTTTTGAATAAAATTTTTAATGAGTTCGAGAAACTAACTTTTTGAAAAAATCCTTACTGTATGCAAAAAAAAACAAATATTTTTAAAAATAATCGTTCGCGAACTAGGAATCACACTATAATGATGAATTTTTTTCAGTATTTTGATTTAAATTGACCTGCTGGACTTCCATCGTGGTCACGCCAAAAGCCGCTTTACAAAAAAGGGTTTCTAGAGAATTGCCATAACTCCGTTAATTATTTAAAATTTTCTTATGAACAAACGCTACTTTTTCATAAAAACATGCACAAGTAATAAATAATAACTCTAGTGCAATAAAATAATTGCTACGAACTTAGAAAAGAATCCAAAATTTCTTGAATTTTTACCCTCAAAAAGGTATATAAACACTTGGATAAAATAAAATATAGATACCTACAAAGAGTTTAGTATTGTACGGTGTTTTTAGTACAGACGTTTGTCTGATTACTCGGGCCTCAATAACAGAGCTTTTTCCATCCTCTCTCACTTCTTGAACGTCTCTGATCTCTCGTCTCCTGCAGGTTGAGATTCAATAATATGCTTGATTGTTTCAAATCCCGTCTTCAAAATAATTTTCATCGCTACAAATATTTGTGTTTGTATTTGGTATTACATAGACTGCATTTAGCTGCAAAAATATGAATATAATTACTCAGTACACAGAACTACGCAATGATTCTGCTAATTCCAAAGCTTTTGCATAAGCTAGTCATAAATTTTCAATATGACTGTAAGTATAACTTATAAACTATTAAAAATTAATTTGTACGATACATTTGTGAAATCCTAACCTCGAAACCGATGTCAAATATGACGTAGTGCTTTCTTTTGATATTCTTACTTACCTTGATTTCCATAAAATATGAACTGCTGTATAACTATCTATTTCTACATTCACTGATTCACCTTCTTCGAGTTATCAGAGGGCAGCACAAGGTAATCCCAGTCAATACTCGATCCTAGATGAAAATTGACTCTTATAACATCACTTGAAAACTAGATTTCTTACCTGCAGCAGGTGACTGTACGCAGAAGGTAGGGCGTCTTGTATTCATGACTTTCTGAAGATAAATTGTTTTTCAGATATATTCGCTACTAATTAGGACTCCTCCACCTACTTGGCAGAAAACGTCACTAGCGATTGGTCTATGTATAGTACAGCGGACTCAAGCTCCGATTTGGCGCCGAAACGCATCATACCTGGCTTTGCAATTTTGGGACAGTTACTGTTATGTGGCTAAAGCTTTTTCAAAATAGTTCTTCTTGCAGAGCCAGTCTACAGATCCAATGAAAGTCGGAGTCTCTTCTTGTGAACGTTGATGGTTGGACGAGAGCTTCCTAAACACTAGGCCGCATGAGCGAGCAAGGAATGACGGAGCTAGGCCACTTAAAACTTAATTCTCTGCCTAGCTCTAGTGGTGGAGGCCTCCCAAAGGATTAGGAAACATTGATCAGTGTCGACAGTCTCATTAGCATATGCATTCCTACATAGTTCTCAATTTCCTGTCTCCTATAATTTCAGTATCAGAGTGAACGTCCCTAGAAAACGTGGACCCCTTTCAGACGGGACGTTAGTTAGTCGGGAATTGTCATGTATAGGATCATATGGTCTCCCCGATGCCATTATTATACTCAATCTTGTCACGAACTTTATCACAGAATTTACACACATGCCTAGTGCCCTTGAATTGGAATGTTACAACACTTAAGCGGTGATATTTTAAAAACGTTCTAAAAGGAGGGATATCCGACGTGAATACAAAGGTGAAACCCAAAAGAGACATCTTGCGTCGAATATGGTGACCGGGCGTCCGTTTTAATACGGACATGTCCGTTTTTTAGCCCTGTGTCTGTTGGCGGAGTGGTGGTGGGGGAAAGGTGTCCATTTTTTCTACTTCAGCCATCTGGTCACCCTAGCGTTGAACTCGAGCTGGCGATAGCAAAAACTCAACAATCCAACCAGTGATGGGCGATACTAAAGTATCGACTTTCATATCATGAGCGAAAGGAAGATACATTTTTTATGAGTTTTGAATTCGAACTCATAAGTGTTGCGCTCCAAACTATTTATTTTTATTCTAATGTACCTAGTTTTACTTAAAATACTGAAAATTTACAACATTGCATGACTTTAAAAAATTGTTCCAAGTTCTGACAGAATTTTAATTAATAGTTGGTTATTTTGAAGGTCTTTATAGATCAGGTGAGTGAATAGTTTGGATATTTGCACCTTCATTTTTTACCAAGCAATCAGAGCAAATAGCGTTTTGCTTATTAAAGAAGTAAACGTGTCCAAGTGACACGTAGAAGAGACGAACTTCTTTCCGTCGCTTAAAAAATACTGAATATAAACTTTCCTCATATAATTATATAAAAGTACTGCGTGTCTTTGAAACATGCGGTAGGAACGGAGTTTCGAATGCGTATATACGTACATCCTTCCTCCTTAGCACGCATTCGAAACTCCGTCCCTACCGCGTGTTTCGAAGACACGCACTACTTTTATGTAATTATTTGAGGAACGTTTATATTCAGTATTTGTTAAGCGACGGAAGGAACTTCGTTCCTTCCGTGCATCATCTTGACACGTTTATTTTCTTTTTACTTCTATTACAAAACGATAATGAAATAGGAAAGATCGCAAAAGTATCCCGATTTTGGCGACTCAAACTTTGTTGTAAAGTTAATAAAAATAAGGTATCAGATGTTCAAATAATTTGTTGCGAATTTCGCGAAATGCAAGAAGTTGCATTTTCATAAAATCTATAGGTCGTAAACGATGCTCGTAAAAATTTCAACCGGTATCATATTCTGAAATCAATAAAGTTTTCAGCGTAACGTTCAAGATGACGTCATATTCTAATGTCAATAACGCTTTTTAGCGTTACGGTACGAAAATACTTTTTGAGGATTAGGTCTCTACCCACGAAATCTCTCTGCCATCGTATGAGGAACTTTGTTTTAAGAAATTAACATTCGATTTGATTTTCATTTTTACGCACTCGATGGAATTGGATGAAAATAACTTTTCTCTTCGGTTTGGATTTTTCCATTCAACGGCGACATAAACTCATAACTAGGGCAAGGATGAAAAGTTGCTCGTAAAACTGTCGTAATCAGTCGTATCACTACTTGCAGGTTTTGAGGTTTGCCACATTCAATATACAAATATTATATTATTATATATACTTTTGCGAACAGAATTGGAAGCATCGCTCAAGTGCATCCAACTGCCTATCAGTAAGTGTTGTTATAGATAAATGTAAATTATCGACGGACCGATACCGGTAAAAAAAGTATCGATACTCGATAGTATCGACTTTGTAAGTATTGGTATCGAGTATCAAAGTATCGAGTACCCGATACTCAAAAGTATCGAGTAGGTATCGCCCATCACTAAATCCAACCCCTGAAACTGAATCCCTGATAGTCGAATCGTAGTTGATAACCACATCTTGCATGAAAGCCTCCTTTCTGAAGATCTCCGTCTGAAGTATTGATTTTCTAAAAGCAATTTTTCGTTCTTAACGAGCACGTGTGTCGAAATTGAAGCCTGGCTTCCTCCTCAAGTTATCGTGACAATTATGTTCAAATACAGTATTTTCCTCAGTCCTGGGTTGTTTGCAGATATATTCAAACTAAAGAGCAATACATTTTTGTATTATATACGTATAAAGTTGAGTATCAATTGACTCTAATCCTGCTCAGACAATTTGATACGTGCTCAACACATTTCACATTGTTGAAAACGCTGAAAAATTATAAAATCAAATAATGTTCTTCTAATATTCTATTTTGGCGAACGAAATTTACCATATTGATCTAAATTCTAACATCATTATTCGAGGAAAGTGTAAT
This sequence comes from Neuroterus valhalla, assembly GCA_011762715.2. NCBI lineage: Eukaryota > Metazoa > Arthropoda > Insecta > Hymenoptera > Cynipidae > Neuroterus > Neuroterus valhalla. Next base: position 4,329 of record WSXT02130316.1, read on the forward strand.
AACACGCTGTCAATCAAATCCCCCGGAATTTATAGTGTTGAAACCTGCAATAACTCTTTTGTTGTTCTGGAAACAGTACATAACTTATGAATCAAAATTGTAACAAAAAGCTGCAAGTCTTTTCAGTTTTCCGATTGATTATCAAATTGTGAAGAGACGGCATAAAAATCTTGGAGTTTGAGAATTCTCTAACATGAATCTATGACGAAAAGTTTTACAATCTAGTTAGTCACCTGAGAACGAAGGAATGCGTGAAGAGATATGAATTGATTCGATTTGATATACTTACGATAACGTTGATTTTGCTTCAGATGGACTACACCAACATTTTTTCGCTCAGTTTTTTGTGCAAGTTAAGAGTGAATCGTGTCGGGTCTTATTGATCGACATAAATCACTGCGAGCCTAGTTAACAGGTTTTAGATCAACGCGCCTAAATGAAGAGAAAATAAAATGAAATAGCCAGTCTATTTGAAGACTCCATAACTTCATTAGACGAATTCTGGAAAAATTTTACTTTCGACCCTTCGATGTTCTGGTAAACCCGGATAACCTCAAGGAAGACAGCATACTCAACGATGCCTTTTCTACTATTCAGGACTACCAAGTGATTGTCATCATATCTTGTGAGATGAGTTATTCAGCCTTTTGGATATTACTGAAATAATGATAAAAACTTAAATCTTGGACGTTCAATAGAAATTAGATTTTGGTTTCTTCCTAATTTTGAATTTCTTGAACTCTAATCAATTCCAGTCTATAAAAGATCGCGTTTGGGTATAATTCACTACTATTTTTTTACTTCGTATCAAAATACATAAGGTAATTTTTGAGTAGGGTGATTTGTAAATAAGGTAAAAATTCTCCGTTGAAAATGTAATAGTTTAATTATCTTCAATTTAAGCCGCACAGGCACACTTGACAAAAAGTCAATTTTATTTTACTAGAGGTTTTGAGAAGCATACATTTTTTAAAGCTGCTTACAAAATTAATATTGACATTCATACAAAGCAGATTAATTTTCGGTATTTACAGGCTCTCGCGCGTGATGAATCCTCACATGTTTATTGTGATTAGATTTAGTGCTACTCAGTTTACCACAAATATGACACGAATATGGTTTTGCACCCGTATGTACACGCAAATGTTCTTTTAGGTAATACGATCTATGAAAAGTTTTGTTACAATGATGACATGTGTAAGCTTTATTTTCTTCATGTTCCTTAACATGCCTGAGACAATTGTATTTTCGTATAAACTGAGCTCCGCAATAGTTGCACGTGTAAGGTCGTACATTTCTGTGAGAATTCATGTGTGCTGTGTAGTCACTATGTCGGTAGAAGGCAGCACTGCATTGATTGCATTTAAATGGCTTTGTACTTCTTGCAGCATGCGTCCATTTGTGAAGTTGCAAATTCCATTTCGTACTAAAAGATTTAGAGCAAACTTGACAATCATATGGCTTTTCTCCATTATGCACTCTCATATGTACAGCTAAAGAGGACCGCAAGTAAATGCACTTACATATCGGACACTCTACGTTTTCACTTTCCCTTTGAGCATCAGGAACAAACCTACGATTGTGAGCACGTCGCATGTGACGAGTAAGGCTAGCCATGTGGATGAACCTTTCATTACAATATGTACAAGCTTTTGGTTTTTCGTCGTGCGTCTCTTTATGCCATGCTAGTTTTTTCTTTGTATGAAATACTTCTCCACAGTGACATATATAATCCTTCAACTTTTTCTTAACGTGCAAGTGATGTCTGTTTTTATGCTGGGTTAAATTCGAGTATCTTCGAAAAGTTTCATTACATAAATTGCATTTGACAGGAGCATTGCCAGTGTGTCCATTGGTGTGTTCATCAAGCTTCTGCTTTGTAAGAAAAGCTTTATCGCATACTGAACATGGAAAGGGTTTTATTCCAAGGTGCCGCTTTACGTGCAATTTGAAATTCTGCTTTCTATAGAAATATTTGCCACACTGACCGCATTCTAAAGGATGTATTTTCAAATGTGCATTAAATAAAATAACCGAAGGGAATTCTTGATCACATATCTGGCACTTTGCATTTTCTCGGACGCGCTTTACAGATTCCTTAATATGCATTCTTCTCTGATGAATTTGTAATGACTTCTCACCAGTGAAATTTTGATTACAAATATTGCAAATAATGTCTATTGATGTTGGAATTCTTAAATTATCAACCTTTTTGTCATTTTCAGCTTTCCCTACATCTAGCTGTTGCGGTGGTTGAAGCTGATGTAACAGTGGTTGATGATATGTTTGTTGAACATGCAATCCCGCTACAAAAATGTCTTCAAACATATTCACACGTCCATCCAATAACTTAATATCTTTAATTTCATTCTGTTGAGCAGGATCTCTACTATTGCTAGGACCAGCGTCTTTGTGAACAGTTGTGCTATGAACTCTACGTTCCTTGGGACATTCGAAGACTTCTGTGCAGAATGAGCATTTGAAAATTCGCCGTGTGGGTGTTTTTCTATCACGATCTAAAAAAAGACTAGACGTAAAATGTGTCGCTAAGGATCGGCTATCCAAAAGAGATCCTCCTATCTCATTATCCGAACCTTCTGATTCATCCCATGTTTCACGAGCCATAAGATCATATGATGTTGACATACGTGATGTTTCTTGTCCAATATAAATCTGAAAGAATAAAAAAACCAGATATTAGTACAGGTAAACGCTGATAGGCTACACAGAGAAGTCTTTGAAATCCGGAACATTGGGCCAATCTTTCGGTTTTCAGAATTAACAATGAATACATCGTTGCAATATGATCTCAGCTGAATCCACGCATCCAACTCAACTCAAGATTTGCATGAAATGGATTCTCGATCACAGCACAATTCGCGAACGTGCGCCTTTGAAGTCACCTTTACATAATGCAGATAAAATTATAAGTAGGAGATTGACTTCAGTTCAACTTTCGAGTTCGTCATGCTGTACAAGAAACTAAAAAATCAATTTTTTGAAATTTCGGTAAATTTTCGTAATTCTTCTTAGACTGGTCAAGTTTATACACTTTCGGGTTTTCGTACCTGCTTCCAAACCCTTACCCTGAGAAGAGCCACCGGGTGCAGTTTCAATAAAATTTTTTTTTCTTGATCAGACCACAAAACCATCACGACTGTAACTTTCATTTTCAGCATTATCGTTATACGTAACATATAGCTGCGCAGTAAATTTGGCTGAGAATGATGAATATTTAGTCCAACTACTCTAGGAGTAGGTTTGTCTACGAAAATTTGATTAGATCATGTAGCTGTAAATTTTTTGTTTACTAATTGAATCGTTACATAAACTGATGGCAAGTCGTAGGTAATTTTTAATAACACTATGACTCCTCACTTAACTATGAGAGTAAGAACCAATTTTTTCCGTCCTGAATGAAGGAGCCGGAGTAGTGGAAACGCCACGTTTGTCTGGATGCATAGGAATTTCCACAGAAATTGACAGGTAAGACAACAGGTTAGTTAAATTTTGGAACGTTATAATTGAGTAGGAATTACTATTCTCAATGTCTAGCTTTACCATAGTAATAAACAATTTTTCGTCGGGCCAACGCACCGTGTTAAGACATATTTATCCTAGAATTATTCAAAGGATAAATAAACTTTATAATGAAGTTTTTGAATCATTATTCAGAAATGTTAATTTAATGCATGATGAGTATAGAATGGAAGAAGATACATTGTCATTTTTTCTTATAAATATTTAAGAGACTTTTTAGCATTATTTATTATTTTTTTTTATGTAAAAATATATTAAAGAAACATAAAAACATGTTCGCACCTAGATGCAGGCGGTTATTATAAGTGCTTGGTATAGTTAAAACTTTTCTCGTTTGTAATGTAGAATAGTGTAGAAAAATGTAGTTCTTGTGTTTTTGTAAATCACTTTTTTGCAAAGATTATAACTTGAAGACGATTGAAGATAAATTCATTAAAATTGGAAGCTTCATTCCTACTACTAATATTTCAAAACTGACTTTTGTGGCTAGTACTGTACAAGGGACAATTCTAAGTGTCGACCTGGCCACAGCGGGAGGCAGGGATTCTTGCAGGCGTTAACCTTACCGAAGCGACGCCTCCCTGAGAATCTCAGAGCTTCAGAAATTATTTTTCTCAAGTAAAACTTCAATACGAGTGTTGCGAACTAGCAGATGATGACGTTGAGCAGTGAAACGGCTATGGTCCAAATGTGAACGTCAAAATTGTTGTGAATTTATAGGAAAAAATAAGCATGCAAGTTGGAAGTGAATTTCATAAGTAAAAAAAGAAGGATTTCATAGCAAATGTATGTTTTACATATAATAATTCTCGTCTTAGTTGTTGCGCTAAAGGTCTGAATTTTACATTGCTTCGTCGTTTTTGAAGTTTCACTATCGTCGCGCAAGGTTTCCATGCACGATTTGATTTTTCAAATTGAGGGGGTCGAACATTCGAGCGTATTTTTGAGGCTGGATTGCAAAGAAGCTAAGCATGATATAGAGATGCAGTTTTTTGTATTAATTTATTCCATCTTTTCCTAAAAATTGATATAGTGTAGTCATTAATTCATTGACAATTGTGTCCTTGGAATGACCTCAACTGCACCTCCATAAAAAAATTGTACCCAACTTTGTGGCATAAGACGAGTCTTTCAATCTGAGTTAAAAATTTTTGAAATTGTGGATGTTTGAACAAAAAAAAAAAACAATTTCCACAATTTTTTTCGAGCTGAGAAGGGCTGTAAAAACGTGAAAAAATTTTTTTTCCGAAAAAGCTTGTGTCAGGCCATAGCGACACCTCTGTCGAACAATTTAAAATTTAAAAACAAACAATATCTCAAGTACTCTAGTTAAGCCCTTGCCAACACTTGTGAAAAAAACGACTTTTGGGAAAACGCGTTTAAAGATAAGCAATGCCGCGAAAGCGCGTGGAAGGACAGAAAGTGGCTGTTTCGCCACCCATATCTCGCGAAAGATTCTGTTTCGGGTTATATCCTTTATAGGGTACATTTCTAGTATCATAAAGATTCGAAATATGTAAAAAAATCGATTTTTTGAAACCGCGTAGCTAGACGACCCCCTTAATTAGATAATCTAATAATTGGCATTTCTTTCAAGATAATGAATGGTTTACGTGTAGATAAATTAGTTTACACTTTCAAAAGTATCGTTCCCGCCTGAATAGGGCGCTAAATTCTTGTAAAGAAGGTGGATGATACAAGTATACTTACATATAATTTTTAAACCTGAATGATAAAATTAGTTCAGGTTCCTCTTCTGAATCTAATAGAGATCTCACTATATTTTTACTCATATCTGGCTTCTCAAATATTATTCGAACTCATAAGTACTTTCAAATGAAGTGATTGAATTCTTCACAACAATATTCAACTCCAAGTTCTTAAACCAGATTGAAGACTTCCAAGATGAACCAAAATACATCTTTCGATAGATCGAACAAAGCTTCGAAATTAGTCCTAATGAACTCAAGTCTATATTCGGTCGAAAGAATATGATGTTCAAATGAACATCTATTCCCATGCACCCTTTATTAAAAATTTTTAGTTGAAACATATATTTAGGTAGTTTTCACCACCTTTGCATCCATCTCATGGATATATTTCCAATTGCCAGATACATGAATATGTCGTAGGTAAATCAGAAACACATAAGCTCACAAATATGGGGAAAACATCGCAACGTTACGAACTGCACTCTGGTTGAAAATGTATACTTTTTCTAATCCGAATACTGAGGACAATTGTAAAAATGGACGGAGCTATGTCGTACGCGTCTACTTAATATTCATGACGTCAACATCCCCGATTATATTTTATAGCTTACAAGGGGAAGGCCTTGCCTGCGACATTAACTTTTCAATACAATTACCATCAATCGATAGTACACTGGAAGTTATTTGCTCGTCAGCCACGGCGCTCGTGATTTCCAAAGATTTGTAACAATTAAACTAAGGCTCACCTACGAAGTACGCCTAGACAGGTGTCCAATAATTTTCAATATACTATCAATTCACGGTAGTTTCATTAAACAGTAATCGTCACAGGCGCGGCCTTCCCCTTGTTATCTCAAGAGAATCTCCTATTCTTATATTAATGCTAAATCAAGTCCTCTAACCCGCTCTAACATTTTACTATATAGAATAACAATCAACTCCATATCTTGTTTCGAATCATCTAAAGTAACATTCGGTTATATATATATATATATGTGTGTGTGTGTGTGTGTGTGTGTGTGTGTGTGTGTGTGTGTGTGTATATATATATATATATAAATTAATTAAAATTTGGTTGAACAACCACCGCAAGGCCCACCTGGGAGCAACTGTCATTCAAAGAATGGCACCAGCTCCCA
>WSXT02130327.1:0-10719 GCA_011762715.2 Neuroterus valhalla
CTTCGGAAGAGGGATTCCTCATTTTGAAAATGATTGAACTTTTCAAATTTTGTTCTGATCAAAAAATTTTATAGGCATAATTTAGAGATGGATTTTTTATCAAGAAAAGTGTCAACAAATTTCAAAATTTGGGAATTGCACAACTTCTCTCAATTTCATCAAATTTCGAATTAATTGATTTGCAAGTATTTTTTCATCTATCAGAAACTTTGATAAAAATTTTCAAACTTTACCTCATTTTGGGACAACAAAAAAGTATATAAAAGGCTAATTTGCTTTGTCAATTCCTTGAGGAGGAAAAAAAAGATCCATTATACTCTCAATAAAACTTTCCTTCAAAAGCATATCTCTTAGGTATCTTATATTTCGATGTGACTTGTTTAATAATTGCACTTTCCACTCATGAATTTTTTTCAAATATAACAATTTGCTAATGATTTACTCATTCATCAAACTAATTTTTCAGGAAAATGTTATTGGGAATTCTTCATTCATGAAAGCCTTTACATTCAAACGCAGTTCTGCTCTAGTGACATTTTCGAAAAATTCAAAACAAAAATAAGAATCTTATAACCTAAACGCGTGAAGTAGCACCTTCATGCTTTACTCGCTGGGATTGCACTTTCATGAATTGATTGAACGAGCAAGCACCTTATGGTTTTGACAAACTTCTAGCTTCATCTTGCTCCATTCCGCGAGCTAAATCTTTCTAGCGCTAACTTCTCGGTTAGCTTTTTAATGTTTATATTTTTGGTTAAGTGTCGTCTAGTCGATCGCGTGCGCTGGCATCTTACCGTTAGGACGCCTCGATATGATTATCGAAGTGGCAATTTACTGTGTTTAATTTGAACCTGATCTATCCTCCCCGTTTCAACTATTCAACCAAAGATATTATGCAACGATAGCACACGATGCCTACAAAAAAAAACAATTATATTACAGTGCCTAGGATGTAAAACATCGCCACCTTGAATTGTGAAAATTTGGATTGGGTTATTGGATAATAACTTCGAAAGAACTCTACTTCAGAATAATTATTACAAATAGAAAGACAATAAATATTTTTATGATGAATGATCATCTCTGTTTCCCAGGTAAACTCTCAAGGGCATTGCATAAACCGAATCTTGAATTTTTGTGTTCCCTCTACGGTTACGCCAATGTAACTATCACAGCAGAAAACATGTATGCGCGGAAGATGACAAATAAATTAAAGTTTCACGCCGGGAATCTTATGATTATACACAACTTCGGCATTTATGAAACATTAACGGGTTATACATGACATTCTATAACCCCCAACCAAAAGTCAATAGGAAAGGATTTCGCGATTGATAACGAACAAAGCCATCAATTGGGACCAAAGTTTAACAACACCATCCAAGCATGAAATTTATTCTCTCGAGCGGCCATATTGTCAGCTATGACGTATTGTCTGACGCTTTAGCTGTCAAACCGTCATCATTTTCGGATGGTGTTGTTGAACTTTGGCCTCAAATTACAGCTTTGTGCGTTATCAATCGCGAAATTCTTTCTTATTGACTTATAGCTGGGAGTTATAGAATTTCATGTATTACCCGCGAATATTTCATAAATACCGCAGTTGTGCATAATCATGAAATTCCCGATGCCACAAAAGTTCAGAGTTCGTTTATTCAATGCCCTTGAAAGTTAGTAGTTATCAGGAATAATATGCTGAACATAAAAGCGTATGCTTAGATAATTCGTATTCACGGGTTCAGGACCTACTTGACGCGCACATTCTCCAATTCGGTACGTGTGATCTAGTCCGCACGCCTAAATGATTTTAGACTGACTGAAAGGATTAAAGCGACAAGGCGCCCTTTAGACGCCATAAATTATATCATAACTGCGATTTTGACAGACAATCGTCAATCGTCAGGAACCATGCAACTGAAATACGGAGAATCGAAATGACACATTTTCAATTGATTTGTAAGGGTGGCGCTCGTTAAATTACATATGATAAGTAATTTGAATATTGAAAAAGGTGACGTCAGCAATTTTATTGGCTAGCAAGACCGTCCCCATTTGGGACTGACACTGAGTTTATAAATACATGAACGGAGCACAGAAAACGTCAAATAATTGTATTGGTGTCAATGGGATTGCCGCTAGGGAGGATTGCCGCTAGGCGGCCAACTGTTCGGTACAAGTGTTTCGTCGGCTCCTATATTTTTTATTCTTCTTAGTGGCTACATAGAATATTTATTCGGTGCTGTTTTAGTGTTGATGGATGCCTCTACTTCCGGTTCAAGAGCCGGAGCCGTGGAATGTACCTTTGACATTATTATTCATAATTTCGACTCTAAAGAGCGGTGAGTTTTGCTTGTGTTTGCTGTGACGTCACAGTTTGTTTGCTTGGGGACGCTCCCTGCCGTGCTTACTGCACCTACTGCTCCGTTTCTGGTGTGTGTAGGGAAGTAGGTTTGGTGGCTTGTGCAGAGGGGCCATCTGCTAAACTTACGAAGGGATCAAGTCTGAAGTCACTACTGCTCTGCTGTACTCGGTACGGAAGTAGGTTGGGTTGTCTGCATATAGGAGCCTCGCTTTTCCTAAAAAATTTAAAATGCAACAAACTGACCTCAAAGACACCAGCCTGAAACCGTTCTGTAATACTTGTGGGACTATAATTCAGAGGATTGCGATATTCTGTGATTCTTGTAGCGAAGCCTACCATCCGAAATGCACAGATTTCTACGAGGTCACGCATAATGAGAAAATCTTAACGGTCTGCAGGCATTGTCACTCCAGTTTGAGCTTTGATGAAGAGGCCTCAAAAGTATCTCCTATTTCTATTTCACAAGAATCGCTGCTGAGTTCTACCAGAATGGAAAAGTTCCCGGAAGAGCACTGCCTAGAAGGCCATACAGAAAATACCTCTCCCAAACAACCTGCTTCTACACCCTTCAACACCCAATCTCCTGCTGCCCCAGATGTAGTCTCCTCAATGATATTAGCTGAACTGGATTTCATTTTCGACCGCCTAGATAAAGTGGAAGCAGCTGAAGCAAGTACCAGCGAAACTTTAAAAAGGCAAAATGTTAGCGCAGCTTCGGTTTTGACCCAACTGAAATCAATAAATGAACAAAACAACCACTTGTTAAGTAAAATTGACTCAGTGAGTTCGAGGATTTCTGAAGTCGAGGCTTCCCAAAAACAGCTAAGGGAAGACAACTCGGTTAATGAAGCGGCTATCGAGGATATCAAAATCTCAAACGGAGACAGGATTAATCGGTTGGAAGACTTGATGAGGGATAGAGAAGTCATCATCACGGGTATGCCAATGTCTGCTCATGAGGACCTTACGGAAATCGTAGAGAAAATATGTGTTTTGCCTGGCTCTAAATTCGTCAAAAATGAAATCGAGGATGTTTCGTGCATACCTTCCAAAGTTCAAAATCGGCCCAAACCTATAATCGACCGACTCTAACGCTAGGGCTCGCTCTGACCTAATTTCCTGCAAGATTAAAAATAAGGAATCCCTGATGGCCCATGAAATTGATCCTAAGCTTGGAGAAGGAGCAATCCATGTGAATCGGAATCAATCCGTAGATACCTACTTACGAATAGAGCAGTCAGTCAAAGAAATAATAATATCTGAAAGGTTCGAGGGCAGAGCATGGATCTTCAAGAAATCAGTCTGGATCAGAAGCGCAAAGGAATCTTCATCGAAACCAGTGAGGATCCCAGAGGAGGCAGACCTTGTCTCGTCGATAGTTTCCAGCAATAGGGACCCTCTCCATTGCACCGAGATTGACCTCAGCCATCTGTATGCTGCAGTCATTTCTATTAAGTCTACAGTAACCGGGTCAGATGGTATCAAAAGCACCGCGATCTTTCTCTGTATCCCCTCAGGCTTGCCTGCTTTGTTGGACATAATAAACCCTCCGTTGAGAACAGAGGTTTTCCCAACAGCTTGGAAAGAGGGTATAGTTCGCCCACTTCCGAAATGTAACACCCCGAGTTCTCACAAGGATTTACGTCCAATTACCGTTCTTCCGTACTTGTCGAAAGCGTTAAAAAAGATATGCCTACCACGGGTGCGCAGGTCCAAAGGGAAAGCTACCTTTTCTTATGTGGCTCCTAGTCTTTTAAATAGTCTAAAAAATCCTTTCAGTACCTGCACTGTATCGGCTGTGAGGAAGGAATTGTTAAACCGTCTCCGCGCATCTTACAGGGACCCAGCCACTCAAGTTTAGGTTCTTTCTCTCTTTACCAGCGTTTCCTCTTCTATTCTTTGCGGCTACTACATTCACAGTAAGCCACAGAAACCCTTCCATTATTTATCTTCTTTCTTATAAATCAGATCATGTGCTGCAATGCCATTACTCCTTAACTCGAGTCTTACGTAAAGTTTAATTAAGATCAAGTTAGATTTAAATTAGGTTTGATTTATATTAGTTTTATAGGGTTAGGTTATAAAGCAGCTGTGAGCTGTACCTCGCCCTTTGGGTTATTTTTAAGATCCAGATTATATATATTTTTTTGTCCATTTTGTTTCTTGGTTGATAACCTTTTGAAGATTTATTATTATTATTATTATTATTATTATTTTGACGATTTTCCTTTAACTCCCCAGGAAAAAAGAATCCATTGAAATGACGACTCTGTGAATTGCGTATCTGTCATTTGCAGATTCAAAGATTAAAAACTGAATCGGTTTGCCACTATGTCTATTGGTCATTTTCTTAAGCAGCTTTGAATCTGCGATATAGTGCGATGGCCATTTCAGGCAAAGTAAAATTGAATGAGTTTCCCTCTTTTCGAATAAGACGGTCTATTTCGAGGTTAGGCTCCCATATTTCTCATGATTTTTGAAATTTATAGATTAGCGAGATATCAGAAAGAATCATACGCAAGGCTACTAGATTCAGATTGCTATTTGAGTTCTGAAAGACATAAAGGCTTTTGCGGCTTATAAGTCAGTTAAAAAAATAATAACGAGTACGATTCTTCTAAAAACCAATCGGTGGCAATCTGGAATTACAGTGACAGACACGAAATTCAGAAGCCTTCGAAACCCATCCAATGCAAATGAATGGATGTTTGTTTCCCGGATTTTCACCTGTGACATATGCGTTTTGATTTCCCAAAGAGTATATGGACCTAAAATAATTTACGAACATGTGTAATTTAGTTCAAAACGAAATAATGTGCAAGGAGGTTAATGTTAAAACTCTATTGGGTTGATTTAACCTGAGTGTAAAACTTCGATGAGTGTCGTGGGAGAACACTTTTGTGCATTGACTTTAATTTGACCACCAGAATTTTATCAATAAATAATATGAGTGTCTTGTAAAATACTGGTGTTTGTCTTCCCTCAAAATCCGAATTAGATCCTTTCTCGTGGCCAGTGATTTCTATCACTCAATTTCGGCAACGAATCAGCGTTGGTTTGATCAAATTAAAGAAATGCCAATAGCGCTGTGGACGTAACAGCGTCTTGTTACTGTGCGCAAATATTTGTATTGAGAAATTATGTTCTTGTTTTGCTTTGCAATTCATAAAAATTGATGTTCTATGAATATTCATATTCTGTTTGCTTTTTTCCTACAATTTTTTCTTTTAGAAGTAAATACCAGTGTTGAGAGAATGAGGTGTTTATAATTATTCTGCTGCTGCTTGCTTCCGTCGGAGTCGAGTTTGACTTCGATTTGCAGCTGTAGTTTCGCAGTGTCTTGTGTCCTTCACAGGTTCCCTCTAGTTTTGAGTCTTCCTTGCATCAACCGGCAGGAGTGGGGAGGCTGGCGTTCGCAGGCTCTCCCACCAAGGACTGGAGCTCTCTCCCCTCCGGCAGTTAGTTGCTTATAGGTCCTCGCGCTGGCCAGTGATTCTTCTTTGCGTCCTGCGTGTGGATAGCAGTTGTCTCTCCATCTCAGACTGTCCCTGCAGGCAGAAGGGTCATCTACTTGAATCAGCATTGAACAGGTACCCTTTCACTGTATTTAAGTGCCTTGGTTTTCCCGACTCGATCGTCTTCTCGTGTTGTGGGAATTAACGAGTCGGATTACATATTATCTCCTCCGGTTGCGTCGGGATCGATGGTTCTGGGAGAACGATCGTGATCGAAGCTTCCGGAGGCTCCTCTCTAATTATTTGGGGCAACTCCAAACATTTTATGATTCAATTCAATTGCCTTGTAATAGACCTGACTAGGTCCTTATTCATTCAGCAAACCATACATATTATTATGTATAATAATATATACAATTCTTTGACATTTGTGATGAAAACTGTCAACCAATACTGTTTGGATTCTTGAAAAATGAGATGATTTTTCTACAAGATATCTTCCAGCTTCACGTGCATATTCTCATACGCGCACGGCTCGCTTCGCTTGCAACTTTTAACGCGCCGTGCCCCTGGTCTACATGGACGCGTTTTCAGCTGTGCTCTGCGTCAAACGCAATAATGTGTCTTCTTCTTTCGCACTGAAACGCGCAGATGACTCAATACAGACCTTGACTCGCGCTCGCACATTTATAATGTGTACTCGGATCGTTCTCCTTATTGTTTACTTGAATGATCATGCATATTTGAAGCTTAATTTAGCAAAACCATCTCTTTGAAACTTCAGTTCATCTATGCATCTTCATATTTTGAATTTACTACGTAAATAAGTATAGGTGAAGATTACGTTTCTCAAAACTATTATCGAAGAATGAATGGAGGACAATATTAAGGTATTTCGAAAAGCAATCTTCACTGTTTTACATATTTTTTTATTCTAGTTTGATAGGTTCAAAATTGAATTTTTTCAGGTCATAGGAAAGTTTCAATGGTTAGAACGAAAATTACGAGTCCTACCAAACAAATGGTTGAGAGACAATAGGTTCAATCACTAATTTTTGTTTTGTTTTCATATGAAACTACATGCTCTCAATTAACTAATATTACTAGCATGGTATAAAGGAATTTTTTTCGGAATTTATATATTTCTCTAATTTGTACACATTTCATATTTCAATTTCAATCGAGACCATTTCGCCATCTGGACGTGACATCATGGGCCAGAAAAAGTTTTCAAACAAGCCAGGAAAAACCCCGTTTCTTAATTAAAAATGGAGAGAAAGAAGAGCTATCGTTGGTGTTTTATGCCTGAATATAAGAACACAAGTTTCAAGGACCAAGTGTTGGTGACTAAATATTTTTATTCTTAGAAAAAATTTTGTTTTATGAATACATAAAACCAGTCATTCACTGATGTTTAAAAGTGTTAAATGGGTCAAAATGCGCCAAGTACATCCGCCTAAAATGTTGTTTTCCCCGATCTTATTCAAACTCTACTAACATGCAGTGTTAGTTGACCGCTAATGATTATGTGAAGGCGGTCAAGCTAGTATAATGTGTTGACAGGGGCATATTTTTCTAACTTGTCACCCTAGTCGCTTGTGTTCAATGATCCATAACTTCTACTAAATTTGTTCGATTTGATTTTTAAATTGGGGTTTCGGATAGGAATTTTCATGATCTTTGCACTAAGAAAAAATATTTTACAAGGAAAGAATAATTTGACCTTGATTTCTCAATTTTGAATAATTTTTTGAGTTGTTCTTCAAGTTAGACCTTTTTCATTTTCTGATGAATCATTTCGGAAGGAAGCTTGATCTTCTCCCTTAAAAATTATCCTTGGTAGAAGCCGGGATGGAAGGAATCAGGCTCCATAAAGTGGGCCTCAAGCGCACGAATATCACGCACTGATAGCTGATTTGCGGCGTTAGGCGTACTATAGTCTATTTAACAGTTCCACTTTTATTGGAGCTCATCAGTTCTACGTAAATTGTTATTGGTAGCAGACTTGAAAGCGTTTATAAATTCAAATTTACATGTGAATTTGGACTATTGAAATATTTCCTTTTTTATATACCAATCCTAAACTTCTGGAATAATCCAAACTTCTAAGCTAAACTCTAACCTCTATAAGGCGCCAGCGTTAGAAGTAACACTTTTTGCGAATCGATGGGAGATTTTCTAAATCTCTTCCTAATTTGATCAAGCACTTCCATTGCTGATTGATACATTTCATTGTCACACTCTTCCTTCGTTTCCCTAGAGTCTCACAAGAACAATGCAGGGTAAAGAGTGATTCAGGTAGAAATTATGGGGTAATCTCGGAATAGAAAGAAATGAAGATCGGCAATGGAAAAATAAAAGATCTCTAATGTTTTATTTTTCCCTCACCGATTTTCATTTCCTGCACATCAGGATTTCGGTCCAAGCAATGACCAAACTTGCGATTCCGATCAAATGGACTGGATTCCGGTCCAATACACTGGATTCCGATTCAATGAACGACTTTCCTGCCCGATGGGCCAGAACGTGGTCTAAGCTTGGACCACGGAAATTACGGAAATTCCGGTTCAATTCTTCTTAGTTATCTATAATGTTTCTCCGAAGGGTTTACATTACTTCCGTCCCTGTAGATAAAAACATTTCCAACAATTTTCTTTATCTTTTAGCCTACCTTATTTCCTATACACACGTAAAATTATTATCTTAACGCTTAAAGAAAAGTGACGGGGCGACTGAACGACAATGAGCGAATGAGTGTGAACGACGAGTGATCGAGTGTTTTGAGCGTACGAACTAGAAAGAAAGAGCGCAGCCTCATCTTATTATACTTGAATACACTTTATTATGCTTTTTCCTACTGTACATCTTCAGCTACCATTACTCTCCCGTTTTCTTACTAATATATCGCTTCCCTGACCTCGTTCTCCAATATGAATCTTGCTATTCTTGTCCTTCTTCTCTCCCTCCAACCCCCTTCTAAATACTTTGGTATTCCTATTTTGTTATTCTTTTATACCATTCATCATATTTTTACTTCCATATCTTTTCCATCGTTCTATTAACTGTCTTTCCTCTACTTTGCAAAAATTTACTTTAATTAACTTTCCCACATCTTATCCATGAAGTATTCCCTACTTTCTTCTCCCCACTTCGTTTACTTGATCACCCTCCCTCTTCTTGCTTCGGCTTCCTTCAAACATTTTTCCACTCCATTTCCCTCTCTTAGCTTTTCTTCAAATTTTCATGCCCTCTTACCTGCTTTCGTAATCAATTTATCCACTTGCGCTTCCTCCCTCACCATATAACCAGGTGTCCTCCAATCCACTCCTAAGGTCCATCTGACATATTGCTTCTGCGACCTCTCCATCTCTTCCCTTTTCTTCCAACCTTATATTTCCGTTCCATATCCTACTACCGGCCATACCAGTCTCTCGAACACACATGATCCTTTTCCAATCTTTCTTGAACTTTATTTTTCCTATTTATCCGTACGTAAGGTACGCTCAAGTTTTATCTGTTCTAGTCCATATTTTATTCAACAAATTATTTTAATTTTAGGAGTTATTCGATTTCATATAATATAATCATAGCCGAGCTATTATTGTGCCGGTGAGCTTTCTCGGTAGAGTGACACGGGTAATGAGCAACACTGGGGTCATGGTCAATAAGTCGATCTTGATTTCATTTTATAAACAACATTATAATTCGACATGAAACATAGCGATCAATCATACAATAACAGCAAATATTGTCGAGAGAACAGAGCGACATTAATATGGCGGAATTTCGAATATGACGACAGAATGAGTGGCGTGCTGCCCACTCCATGATTTTAAATGACGATAATTTCTTCCAAAAATAATGCACGATAACACAAATAACATATATTGACGAGGTTTTCATTGAAAGCGTGGCCAGAGTGACCTATTTTATCGAAAAGGCCTTGACAGGCCTGTGACGGACGGCCAGTTTGCAGCCATCTTGTTATTATGTGTGCGTGACGAAAACGGCGTTCCTATGATTTACTATGCAAAAGTGGTCACATTTGACCACTCCATCTTAATTGGAGATTCCACAACATAAGTTTTACAAGGGCAAGGCGATTACCGAGCCTCCTAGCTTGCCAACATCTTCGGCAATCCTACATAATTTACAAGTTAAAAACCTATCCAGATAAATGTGGAAGAAGTGCACTCACCTGCGATACTCCTCTTTTCTCCTAATGAGCCTCGTCCGGGTGGACTGAGCCCTTAGAAAGTGCAGTCACAAAGCACTGAATCTAAGGCGGCAATTACTGCTGAACAGCGCGAAACGATTACCGATGCCTCCCACGCTTTGCCTACAATTTTGGCAATTGCGACCAAAGATACAAGCCACGATCAAACTAGATGAAAGAGAAGTACCCACCTATTATCCTTCTCCTACCTTGCATGGAACCTCGTCCTGACATGGCTTCAATCATTCTGTGGTAATTCATCTTCTTGGAATCTCGTTTTACTTGACCATGTGGTCGTGAAGGTCGAACAACGAATGCATAGCATAGCATGGCGGACGTTTGTTCCCTTCGGCGGGACGTGCGAACCCCGTACCATGACATGCACGGTAGAAGGGAAGGTTCGCCGGAGATGGGCAAGCGTGACAACAGAGGCTACCAGTGTGCCCTTTTCTATAAGTAATTTTTGAGATAATTCCTTCCGGATATTCTCGAACAGGCGGGAATCTCATCCACCCCGTTATCCGGAATTCCTCAGCATCTCGATGGTGACTCTGCCTTCCTCCGGACCATCGCATAACCGGTCTGGTTGTGAGGGTAGTTACTCCCCCCCCCCCCCCCCCCCCCCCCCCCCCCCCCCCCCCCGGCTGAACATCAAAACAAAAAAAAGATTGAAAAAAGAGAAAAAG
>WSXT02130338.1:0-10718 GCA_011762715.2 Neuroterus valhalla
AAGTCCCACACTCACATTCGTTCCTTGTGGGCCATGCGTTTATGGTCCCCAAAGTTCGAATGTGGTTAGTGCATGAGAATTTCTCCGTTTTTTACTCCTCAAAAAAAAAAAAAAAAACCCTTCTCATGGAGGGTCTTTCCACCTGGCGCCGGTACATCCAAGGCTACGTCTGGAAGGTGCAGCTTCCTCTCCCTTCCAGCCAGAGAAACGTCCCGCAGGGTATGAGTCAACTGGACGCCTGCCTCGCGGAGAGGAACAATTCCAGGTTCGCGTCACGCCCGGCACCACAAAACGAGCCATGACCCACTCTTCACCCAGGGAACTACGCTTGAAATTCCACCTCCCCCACGCAGTGTTCCTACCCCTTAGCTAATAGCTAGGGTAGAAAACAATTTGACGGCTTGAACTCGGGGCTAGAAAATTTAAATTACTAAAATTTTCCCCGGAATGGAAACGACCCACGAGCCCCAATGATACGCTCTCCGAGCATGACACGCCGTGGCCCTGGGAGACCAGCTACAAGAAAATTTCCAACCTGTAATCATTCGGTTTCCGGGTCTTACCCGAAGAACTGGGTAGCGCCCCACCAAAACCAGCCCACAATGGGAAATAGCGTTTCCACTCGTGCCTCTTCAACGGCCAGCAAGGGCCATGCTATGTAAATTTCCAATCGCATTAAGTATGACGCGGATGGTGTGTTCCCGTTTTTTGCAGTAAGGTGGCCTCGCTCCGAGTATACACCCTACCAAAAGACGCAAAGCTTTAAAACACGTGCCTAATCTATATGGATTGTGACCAATAGTATGTATGTCGAAGATTTGTAGGTCCCTCAGAAAAATTAGTTTGGATGAGGTTTACTCTTTTTGTGATGAGAATAACATCTTTACCGGAGAACAGGGGAGATGTTGCAAGATATTACTGAGTGGTCAAGATCTAGTCACCATTGACGCTGCGGCCACAGCGCAAGTTCAAAGAGATCCAAAAAACTTGAACATGGCTTACGTCGACTACAAGCAAGCGTTTCCTCCGGTACAATATTACTATTGTCTCTAGGTTTGAAAAGTTCACAAGATCCTAAACATAAATTAAGTACTTTGATGATGGGCAACCAAGAACAACTACATCAATTTGCATTATGGTGGGAAACAGCTAAGAGATGGATCAAATAAGCCAAATACCTAATAATATGTCTCATGAATTCAAAATACGTAATGATAAGAATAGTCTTGAACTAAGCCGTCTTCTGTACATGGATGACCAAAAGCCATACACTGGTTTCTTCATGTTCAGAAAAAGATTTATACTAAAGAAGGGACTCGAATGACAAGGATCCAAATTTGCATAAAACTGAAAGATTCTTGGTAGGGTGAATTATAAAACAGTATTCAATCGAGTGCAACAAAGATAAGAAAAAGGTTCATATTCGTCAGATTGAAACAAATTTGGTTGGAAAATCTCTTCCTGCATGTAAAACTGCATAATTCAAAGGAAGACAAGTGAAATAAATAGAGCGAGATATCAATTAATCATATTTAGCTGCTCTAGTAAAATTTTTGGTATCGAAAAATACAATTTTCTTATACGAAGTTAGGTTTAATGTTGGAAGTAGTTAATTGGCCATCAGACATCATTAAATAGAGTAATTGAGAAGCGTTTTTAAAGGACATCTCTAGATGCTATCCTAGAGTTACCAATTGTCACTCCACAGGGGTTTGATTTCTTACTCCATAGTGGTTTAATATTATTATTATTATTATTATCATGCACCATCAATAACATGATCTTCTTATAATTTTCTTCGAGGATACGAATGATCTGACGGTGGTGGTAATGGCGAAGACCGTGTTGGTAATGATAATGATGCTAGTGGTGGTGGTGGTATGATTATATTGTATTCCCTAATTTCTTTATCTGTGATTGGCCTAATCATACCAGATTCTAATACAATCACGTGTCCCTCATCATCCAATAAAGCATGATTAGCAATAATTCCTATGCGCCTTGCAAACGTGACATTACCCCTTTCTACAAAATCTACTTCACCGCGAAGTGACTTCAGGCCAGTTACTGGGTCCATGTAGTAGAAAACCATTATATTCCTCTGATGAAAGACGAAAACATTGGTTACAGGAATGCGTAACACGGGCACGTCTGAGGCTTGCGTCCGCTTGAAACCGAAACAACCTAAAACATTGAGATAAAGATTTTTAGGCAGATCAATCCTATCGCCATTTGTTATACACATTATGCGAAGAAGGCGTGTCAATTAGAAAGGATTTAACTTCATTCAGTCGATTCCGAAGAATAAACTCTTTGTCTTTCCACTATTGCTAAATATATTGAGGGAGATGAAGTTTTATCTCTAATTTAAAATGCGAAAATTGAGCTAAAATATAACGATAAGACTCTTTCATACTGGACTATATTGAAAATAATAATCGAACCTCTTTCCACCTTGGAATAGTAAGTGACGTCATGTAATTATTGATAGCTCCTACTGCTATAAAATTTTCGAATTAATTAGATATTGTTGTGCTTCCTGCGATTGAACAAACATTGAATTATAATGCGATATCTGACAGCGGAAGCTTAAAAAAAAGTTTCAATACGACTTGTTCTCGTAATAATAAGGCCGGGATCTTTGAAAAAACTGCAAGTCTGTGAGATGTCTCAGAGTTTTAAACGTAGTATCCCCTGACGTTGAAGTTAGAGTTTTTTCTAATCTTCTTTTGAAAACCGATCCTCAAAGCTTTGAAGGGCAGACAAAGTTGCTTGAAATTTTTTTTTACAAGAAATGTTAATTTTTGTACATTGAGAGATAACTAGTTTTTTCTTAATACTTCGGTCGCAAGGACGTTCCTCCGGCATCGATTATAAGGCAGAAAGTCTCATTTTAGGCTTTGATAGAACTACACTCGTGCCTCCTGTAAAACTCAATTCATGAGGACGCTGAAGTTAGCTATATGCTTTAGATCAGAAATTTGTGTGAATATTAGTAATCAATAAATTAGCCGACTGACATGAAAACTGAGATTACCATCGGAATCTTCTTCCAAACGTCTCCGTGCGTTTGAAAAAAGTATTTTACCAACCAATTAGAGCATTTTCAACGTTATTGACATTTGGAAGAAGATTCCAATGGTTATCTCAGTTTTCGTGTCGGACTGTTCATTTATTAATTATCGATCACACATATTTCAAATCTCTAGCAAATAGCAAACTTCAGGGTCGTAATTCCTGTGACTCTCGTTTCTACCGTCAGTCAGAATTATTTGGAATTATTTCTGCTGTTACTTTGCTTGTTCATATACACTCAAAGCTTACTTGGATTTAATTTTTGTTCTTATGTATTAGTCAGTATAATTTGAAAATTAATATGAACTGAATATTTATAATAAAAGATGAACGAAGTGAATGAATCATTCTCTTCTGACGAAACCACGGATGAGAAAGAGGTTATAGAAGAATGAAATGGAAATCATTTCTTCGCTCGTGCTGTAAATTTTGGGGCAGGCATCGATACATGCTATACTGTACACATATTGTTCATAAAAAAAATGATTCTTCGACGTACTTTCGACCAAGTGTGGAGGGAAGCAGTATACTCCACGCGGGCAGAAATTTGGAAGCCCTACCTGCGAGATACGATGCGCTCAGCTTTGCCTCGGGTACCATGTCACGCAGTGCAGGATTTTCACTATTCTGCCCATGTAGTGTTTTATACTATAAAATTTTGGAATTCTGGATAAGTGATGAACACGGACTTCGATAAAGCTAAACTTGAGAAGATACATTACTTTATATATATATGGGTAATTTCATGTAAAATTTACCACCGAAATTTGAATTCACTCAAAGTCAAATTTTTCTCGATTTCACCACAAAAATAGAAGACACGTTTTTTTTCAATATGATATATGAATTTCACAAGTTATCATTATTTACACTTCCAGGATCTCATGAAGATCACTTTTTTGAAATGTTCGAAAATAATAATCTCCGAAATGAAATTTTTCCCTGTGCTGCTGCATCGTCTTACCCACCCTACCACGAGCATGCGAAGTCGAGTACGTTGACTTACGTTTTCGTGGATATTTTCCCGAAGGCTTCCAGTCAATTAAATTCAAATGAGAGTCAGCTATAGTCTTTTGCGAATTTTGTCAGAATAATTATATTTACCATACTCGTTTCATGCATGAGCAATGTTTTTATTGGAATGGGATTTGTAGGTAACATGCATTAAAGAAGGACATAAACATTCTAAAGGTAGAAAAGGAGGAGGAAAGGTAGGAAAGGTGAACATGAGGCGCCGGGGAAGAGAAAAGTTGAAGGGATTCGGAGAATCAATGAAGGAGGATCTAAAAGGTTCAGGTAAGGAGGGTGTAGACAAGATAATACAAAGGATGAAGAGGGAAATAAAAAAGGTAAAAGAGTCTGTAACATCAAAAGAGGAGGGGGACATAGAAATAATAGGATTGTTCGATGAGGAATGTAAGGAAGGTAAAGAGAAAATAAAAAACAGTGATAGAAAATGGAAGAGAGGTGACATTAGCAAAAGGGAGTACAACAGGAGGAAGCAAGAATATGAGGTAATGGTTAATGATGAAAAGCAGAAGGAAAAGGAAGAGTATGAGGAAGAAGTGGAAAAAGCAGTGAAGAAAGGAAAGGCATGAGAGGGAATAAATAGGGAAAGTGGAAGAAGGAAGGGGGCGAGTAATGATATAAAAATGAGTGAATGGCACAGGAGAAGATGGCACGGAGAATGAAGCTCTCAAATATGGAGGGGAGAGGAATAAGAGAAGAGGTGAGGACAATTCGTAGAAAAGTAGGGAGAGGAGGGGAATGGCCTGAAGAATGGAGGACAGGACTAGTGATTCCACTTTCAAAAAAGACTAGAGAGTCAGGTAGAAGAAAAAGGAAGTATTTCACACAACCAGACGAGTTTCAGGTAAGAAATACGAACAACTGATGACATTTACGTCCTCAACTATATAGTAAATAGGAACTTGGGGCAGAACAAAGGGAAACTGGTGACCTTGTTCATAGACTTTAAAGCAGCAGTCGACTGAATGAACAGGAGGGTATTGTGTCAGTCAATGGAAGAAAGAAGAGTAGATGAAGGTTTCATAGAAAGAATAAAAGAAATATTTGTGGAGACCAGATTCAGAGTGAAGGTAAAAAATGAGAAGGAAGAGGACTCAGGCAAGGCTGCCTATTGATTCCACTGTTGTTCAGTATAATGCTGGTAGACTTGGAGGAAAACCTCAGGAAAAAATATAAAGGAGGTACGATCTTATGTAGCAGTAAGCTTTACTCTCTAGCGTATGCAGATGATGTGATACTAGTAGCAAAGGACGAAAGAAGATTGAGTTTGATGTTAAGAGGGTTTGAAGAGTATTTTAAAGGAGAGGATTGAACGGTAAATGTTAGCAGGACCAGGATAATGTGCTTCAGGGAGATGAAGGAGAAAATAGAGAACAAGTAGAAGTTGAATGAAAAAACGACTAAACTAGTGGAGGATTTAAGTTACTTAGGGGTTTGGTTTGGATCAGGAGGAGGTAACGTGCTGCAAGTAAGAAAAAGGATGGAGTGTGCGAGTAGAATGGGACAAGTATGGGGCATAGGGAATAGAAGGTCAAGGGATGATTAGACGATAAGAATATGGATGTTTGATGTGCTAATATGGACTGTCAGATGCTATGGAATAGAAAACTGGGGGTGGAAGGAATAAAAGAGGGTAGAAAGTCTTTATGAAAGACTCCCAAAGTGGGTTACGGGAGTGAGCTGGAATTGTTTATTTGGCAAGTGGAGACAGCATGGAAGTTAAAAGAGAAGCTGAAGAGGGGAGAGGGAAGCAAAATCGCGCAAGCGTGCATAAAGGAGATCAGCTCGAGATGGAAGAGATAAAACACAGAAGACTCGAAATGGGAAGAAGAGAAACAGCGAATCAGGAATGAATGTGGTTTTCGTGAAGGGAGCGCGGATTGGCAGGAAATAGAATGGTAGGAGGAGTACTGGATAAAATTGGTCAGGGAGAAGAATGGATGATGAGACTGGAACAATTTAGGGACCAAAAAACCAAGGGTGTGTCCAATTAAAAGTAAATAAATGAATATAAAAAGGGCACGTTGAAAAAACTATGAAAATATAAATATGCTGAGAGGAAAAGAAAGCCCTGGAAGCTTAAGCATGCGTGCATAGTTCAACAACAATAGCAAACAGCAGAAAAAATATTTTAGGCTTTGTACTTAAGTATGAGTAAGTAGTTTAAGGCACTTATTTTACTTATTGTAGAAGGAGATGAGGCCCTCAAACCCGTGAAAGGGATAAGAATACATTACATTGCAAGGTTGTGAAGCAGCTGCTGAATTTTTGAAAAATCGATTTAAAAGTCGCATAACAGTAAAGTCGATGTCATCATTTTGCACAAAAATTTTGAATAATAGTGTAAATAATAATAGAAAACCTAAGTGAAATTCTTTGATTTCAGTGTGCTGCATTGAAATCTTTTCCTCTGTATGCTCATCTGATAATATTCGAAACATTTCTTGAGCATAGAACAAATTTGGTAAACATAACTTATTTTACAGAATTCGAAAAAAACTATAGCTGACTCTCATTAAAATTTAATTGACTGGAAGCCTCTCGGAAAACATCTACGAAAACATAAGTAAACGTACTTGACTACGCATGCTCATGGTAGACTGGGTAGGACGATAGAGCAGTTCACGATCGAAGTAAGAGGATCCTACATTATTTTTTATACATCGGAATCTTATTGACGGTTCACCCTAAAATTTTTGTGAGAAAATCTCTGAAGTAAATTGCAAAATTACATAGGAAAAAATTTCATTTCGGAGATACCTTTTTTTGTAAATGCGATTCGTTTAACATTTCTGCATGTTTCCCGGATAAATTAATACTGAATATTTTTCGCGAATTGCAAAGTCAAAGTATGAACAATTATGAAATAAGTCTGCAAGATACAGATTCTAATGAATAATTGATGGCTGTTTTTGAGCATTTCAGAAAAGTAATCTTAATGAGATTTTCCAAGTTTAAATAATGATAACTTGTGAATATCACATATCATATTGAAGAAAAATACGTGCCTTCGATTTTTGTGTTAAAATTAAGAAGAATATAACTTCGAGTTGGTTCAAATTTCGATAGCAAATCTGACGTGAAATGACCCATATGTATATATTTTTTTCAAATTAATGTGTATTTTTATATATTCACGAATAGAATTTATCAGGATAACAAGGACGGAAACGATGTTATAATTATGCCTCATCTTCCTAGCCAAAATAAACTGATGTTTACAGAGATTCGATACCGTAGAATAATATAACACAGAAGAGAGATGTGCTCATTTAGGTCCAGATATTGTACAAAATACAAGATATTTACAAAAATATATACTTTTTCCTACCAAGTTCGGCCTCTCACATAATTTTAATAAATATACAGGAGATAGGTGAGAGAGATATTTGTTTTTCAACGATATGTTCTCATCTGTTTGGAAGCATAAAAAGCATACCTCGTATTTGCGATAAATGTATATACATTATGTACAATTCAGAGATTCGATTCCAGACCAAGAAATATTTTGGAAAAATATCAGTGTTCGCTGTCGAAATAATTTGCCGTTCAGGAGTATATCATCTTAGAGTTATCTTTCTTGACTTCATGGAAAATCACACTGCCTAAAGTTTCTGAACCAGACAGAACATAATATGATCACGCTCAAATTTGAGATTCTTTTTTAAACATTCTCTTTTGAATTGAAAATCTTCCAAGTAGATTTTTTTCGTAGTGAAACGTGTTTGGAACATTTTTGGTCCTTCAATCCAATTTTGATTCTTGTTTCCTGCACTTTACTCATGAGAGTTGATATAAATTGGAGAAACATTAAGTTCAAGTATCCTCGGTTATTTGCCGGAATCCGTACTTGGGCTTACACCCAGAAGAATTCTTGGATGGATTTTTCTACCATTTCACTCTTAAAAGAGCTTTCCCTGGAATAGGATGGAACTCGGAGTTCTATTTCACGCCAGTCCTATTTCAGCAATACTTTTTGAAATGCAAATCGAGAACTGTCTTCTATTAAAGCATTAATTTTTCTTCGAATCTAATGAATGCTAAAACAAAGTAAACCTCTAATCAGGACATACCACGACTCAATTCTTTTTAGTTAGAAATAACTCAAAACTTGGGACATATCGCGGACAGAAGCTCGAAGAAATGCCGATATCACGATATGCGGAGCTACTTATCTCAAGGACATCAGAAACGAATCTTCTGAGCCAAAGGTACGTTCCTCATAGGCTTAAGTATTTTTTCCCTCATTCGTATATATTATGAAGTTGACGTAACGACATTCATGAACTACAAATTTAGATGTATGTATATATATTGATAAAAATTTAGATCACGCTTCAGAGATCAGTCACGTTTGCCCCCCATTCCCTTCTCCACTCATCACAATCGTGATTCCTGACATTTCTGATGATATCATTGAATGGCACCGAAAATGCGCTCACATGCGCAATCAATCAACACTCTGCCGTGAGATTAGCTCTTAGATACCGGGAGCCGCAAATTTTATCAGAATAGATGACGAAGCGCAAATAAATGGTTTTGCACATTGCTAACTGAACTCGTGATTATTACATTTTAGTAGTTTACAATACCACAAAAGATGTTGCTATCCGAAAATTTCTGCTTTTGAAAGAAGTTCATGTTATGTGTCTAATGCTTCAATAAGTATATTAATATTATATAAAAATCGTATTCCGACACAGGCGTTTTGTCCCAGATTCACTTCTTAGGAACTCGTCAGTGTGGCTCATCACAAGCGATTCTTGCCACAGAACGCCTAGGGTTCAACGATGTTCTGTTAACTCTCAGCTTCTTCAAAAATTGAAAAATCAAAAAAATTCAAAATCTTAAAAAAAAATTGTACCCAAACACATACGACACTATGAAGAAGCTAAGAGTGAACAGAACATCGTTGAACCCTAGGCGTCTGTGGCAAGAATCGCTTGTGGTCAGCCACACTGACGAGTATCTCACAAGTCAATCTGGGACGAAACGCCTGTGTCGAAATACGATTCTTATATCATAATAACATCCATGCAATTGATGATGAGAACGGTGTGTTCTCGAAACATTTGGTTTCCAATTTTGATATTCTTCTCCGAAAGAGTTGTAGAAATACTAACAACAACAGTTTCCCGTTTTTCCATCCTTTCATAAATATTAAATTCTCAGATGCTAAAACTCCTAATTTATGTATATGCACATGAACTACAATTGTGCTTAAACACATACGACGCTATGAAGAAGCTAAGGGTTGACAGAACAATGTTGAACCCTAGGCGTCCGTGGCAAGAAACGCTTGTGGTCAGCCACACTAACGAGTTCCTCACAAGTTATTCTGGGATGAAACGCCTGTGTCGAAATACAATTTTCACATCATAATAACATTCATGCCCTTGATGAGGAGAACGGTGGGTTCTCGAAACATTGGGTTTTCAATTTTGAAATACTTGTCCGAAAGAGTTGTAGGATTACTAACAACAACAGTTTTCCGTTTAACCTTCCTTTCATAAATATTGAATTCTCGGATGCTAAAACTTCTAATTTATGTATATGCACATGAACTAGAATTGTGCTCAAACACATACGACGTTATGAAGAAGCTAAGGGTTAACAGAACATCGTTGAACCCTAGGCGTATGTAGCAAGAATCGCTTGTGGTCAGCTACACTGACGTGTTCCTCACAAGTCAATTTGGGACAAAACGCCTGTGTCGAAATACGATTTTTATATCATGATAACATCCATGCCCTTGATGAGGAGAACGGTGTGTTTTTGGAACATTTGATTTTCAATTTTGAAATACTTGTCCGAAAGAGTTGTAGGATTACTAACAACAACAGTTTTCCGTTTAACCTTCCTTTCATAAATATTAAATTCTCGGATGCTAAAACTTCTAATTTATGTATATGTACATGAACTAGAATTGTGCTCAAACACATACGACGCTATGAAGAAGCTAAGGGTTAACAGAACATCGTTGAACCCTAGGCGTATGTAGCAAGAAACGCTCCTGGTCAGCCACACTGACGTGTTCCTCACAAGTCAATTTGGGGCGAAACGCTTGTGTCGAAACACGCTTTTTATATCATAATAACATCCATGCCCTTGATGAGGAGAACGGTGGGTTCTCGAAACATTGGGTTTTCAATTTTGATATACTTGTCCGAAAGAGTTGCAGGATTATTTACAACGGCAGTTTTCCGTTTTTCCATCCTTTCATAAATATTGCATTCTCGGATGCTATAACTCCTAATTTATGTATATGCACATGAACTAGAATTGTGCTCAAACACATACGACGCTATGAAGAATCTAAGGGTTAACAGAACATTGTTGAACCCTAGGCGTATGTAGCAAGAAACGCTTGTGGTCAGCCACACTGACGTGTTCCTCACAAGTCAATTTGGGGCGAAACGCTTGTGTCGAAACACGCTTTTTATATCATAATAACATCCATGCCCTTGATGAGGAGAACGGTGGGTTCTCGAAACATTGGGTTTTCAATTTTGATATACTTGTCCGAAAGAGTTGCAGGATTATTTACAACGGCAGTTTTCCGTTTTTCCATCCTTTCATAAATATTGCATTCTCGGATGCTATAACTCCTAATT
>WSXT02130349.1:0-10718 GCA_011762715.2 Neuroterus valhalla
TGTACAAGAACTTATCCATGATGGTAACTATGTGAAACGAAAACCGCTTGTAAGAACTTCCATAAGAACTTACTATGATTCTTTAATAGTTCTTGCGCAATTTCTTGTATAAGTTCTTGCTCAAGATCTTGATCTCTTATTTTCCCGAGGGTAACCATTTTAAACACAAATATCATTTGAAATCCTTTACTAGCCTAAATGTTGTTCGAGAGTGAATAGCCCCTCGTAAGGTCAAAAATGTTACAGGAATATCGAATGAACATCCAGGAATATACAAATTGAAATATTTTTGAAAATCGCGCATATAAAAATAAATTTATTGGTCATAGATTCCCCAAAGTGCAATTTGTAGAGCTGAATGAAAATGCATAATAATTGTTCAACATTTAAATTTCAGGCGACTATTATAGTTGTGTACCATCCAACGGCGATACATCCCGGATTTCAAGCAACCGTTCACGCAGGCAATGTTAGACAAACCTGCATATTTGAAGGTATAATGGAGATGAAAGACGATGGACTCCAGACTAATCAAACAGCTTCAGTGCTACTTAGATTTGTGTGCCACCCGGAATATCTTCACGTCGGAATGAGGCTCCTGCTCCGAGAGGGAAGAGCCAAAGCGATTGGAAAAATCACTCAAATATTTCCCCTAATGGGTTCACAAAATACAACCCAGTAATACCCTAGACGCCTTTCCAGTTGTGTGAAAGTGAAAGCAGTGTCAAAAATGTAATGTTTTTGTTTTTATTTTTCATTCAGTACTACCTTCTGACGGAAAAGGTAATATTTAGGTAAAACTGTCTGTTTAAGCGTTTTTCGCTCTCGCATTATAAGGATTCTTTCTTTCAATATTGACTCAGTTTTAAGCTAGACCAATAGAGCAATAGAGTAGTCGTGAAATATTACGGCGATTATTGCGGTAAAATAGTGAAACTGTAAATTCAGTTACAATTCTGTTTAAGGGAGTACGGTGGATAAGACTAATAAAAATGAGAATTACTTGTAATTTTGGTAGAACGAATGTTATAGCTTACTCGAGCTATGGTTCAAGTTTCGTGACCCTTCAGAACCTCAAACTCGAGAAATTAATTATTGAATATAACATGTGTTACTAATAAATTTACGACATAAATTATTCAATATCTTTTGATACAGGTTCTAAATAATAATTTTGAGAGCACTGATGCGTTTCTTATTTTGTTTCTACGTATCTTAGAATTTTTTCATCATTTTCTAATTTTTAAGTGTCTTCATAACCTGCAGAAACTGCATTTTCTCACAAGATCACATGTTATTTTCAATAATTAATTCCTCGAGTTTGAGGTTCTGAAAAGTAACAAAACTTGAACCATAGCTCAAGCACGTTATAACACGCGTTCTTTCAAAATTACAAGTAATCCTCATTTTTATTAGTCTTATCCACCGTACTCTCTTAACTGAATAATACAAGGAGAGCTATGTGCGCAAGCGATAGATATTTATTTATTTATTTACATCGATCAGAAAATGTTTGCTTTCTGTTTAAAGGAGTGTTTCAGATAATCTATCTGAGATCAAAAGCTTGTGCTCTGTACTTGATTAGTTAAAAAAGGTCCTGTAAAGAATTAAATGATATTTTTTTATTAACAGAAGTATTTAATTTATACGTGGCATTTTTCATTCGACTCCCAGTTTCCAATTACAATTTATATTACTACAGTTGTGTACATCTATTTGGGAAAGGAATTAATTCTGGACATTTTAAGCCAAAAGCGCACGAAGTTAGAGCTTCTAAAAGCTGACAACATGGGTTCTTTTTAGAAGGATATACACAGTTTGATTTCTGTTTTTAATGTATATTCAATACTGTAATTGTGATGATTGAGTATTTGACTTCAAACGAATATATATTAATGTTATTTTGAACTATTCAAGCCTACAATCGGGGGATTGAATTTATAATGTATGTCTGCGATAAAACTTTTTATTTACAAACATTTTTTTCGTAGCAAAATCCAGAATTTTTCATTCTATATGTTGATTGACCATAATAATGGTTTATAAATTATTCATATAGGTGTCTATTATTTTGATTGATTTGACAGTAAAGGAAATATGTGGGCTTTGATTAGGTAAACTCTTAACACTTATTTAATTATATATATGTTTTACCGCGGTTTAAATGGGAGCTTGTGTTTTTTTTTTTCTGAATGACAGTTGCTCCCAAGTGGACCCTGCGGTGGTTGTGAAACCAATGGACCCCGTTCAAAGCTCCCTCGGTTGATGCTGTTCGGAAAATTTTCTTTCTGGATGGAAGGGTCCGAAGGAACGAGCAGGAGACGTGGCGGGAAATTCTGTTTTAATTAATTAGTCATCTGGATCAAAAATGATCCCACCTTTATGACAACAAAAATCCACATGTGTACAAAATACAGTTGATTCATGTTGTGTATTTCTACTGGAAATGGTTCATGTGGCCTGAATGTTTACGTTGAAGTGAAGCCTGCTTTAGATCAATACTATCGGAGGCCATGCCCGATATGTTCCTTACATTAGGGTTCCAGTGCATATATCATATCGACTCACATGTATTTATAGAATTATATATACATATCGATTTTTAGGATTCCTCATTTCTCATATATCGATGCTATGCATGAGAGAGTTGTTTATTTTTCCAGATCTCAAATTTTTACATGCAATTATCAATTTGATAATTAGTTTATTAAGAAGTGAGTTGACCGGGATAGATGAACACCTGTTCATCACCCCAGACTTGAGCTTCTATCCATTCTAGAAAAGGATAAACTGCGGTATAAACACCTGGCACACTGCTACCACAACTTGATCCGAATGAAGTTACACCGATAAGAGATTGAGTGGTTCCTTTTCGCAATAACATCGGACCTCCGCTGTCACCTTGACAGGCGTCTGATCGCCTCGTTACGTTGGCATCCCTGCCACACAGCATAGTGTCATCTATTCCATGTGGAAGTTTCCTAACATTAGGGTACATGTTATCACATGAAAATCTGCTCACAAGACTGAAAAAAACAGATTTAAGATTACTGATTTTCATTCCTGCTACAAGACGGTTTCAATGATTAAACAGCAGATTAGAATTTACCCTCATTTAAATCTAATCGACATACTTGGCACAATATAAGTCGGCCATTAATTTTGTCAGGTACAGCAAGTTATAGTTCCACAAACAAGAGATTTCATGTAATTACTTATAATAATTCAAGGGCTCGTATGCAATTATCGCGTTAGAGAAAGTTTTCAGGAAAATGGAAAACTGCTACATTTTACAATTGAAGCGTGCTGTATAACTTGCCATACAGGAGTAATTTTTCACATATATTCGCAATCATCTGACATTTATGACAAGTGTCCATAGTGCACTGTCGTACAGCACGCTTTTATTAGTTAAAATTTGAAAATGGTGGCTATTGAAATTCGTAGCCGTTACCCAATACATAGTTTATATAGTTTTTTTCATCGATTTATCCGAATTCATAAAAACTACGGTGCTAAGAGTTCAAAACACAGTATCTCACAAATTCTGCCTATAATACCCTCACATAAAATTTCATTCTATAATCAAAAATTTATTATCATAGAATTTGAAGAATATATTTTTATACGAAATACGATAATTATAACGCTTTTCACATTCATCTGTTTTACTCTATTGATATTGGACCCAGAGATTTTAATTTTTCACTAAAATACTGCATTTGCAGAATAACGTACCACCGTATACACGCCACACGTGTTTGCACTCCATTGCAAAAATATATAGCTTTGAGTGGAATCTACCTCCACGAATACTTCCTCTGAACCTTTGGCTATACTTTGTGCTCACTTCTTCAGACGAGCTCACATAGGAAAATTATGGGAGAATTCGAAATTTAAAAAAAGTCAATTTCGAAAATGTTATGGGTCACCACCTCATTTTGACCACTAGCCCTCGATTAATTTCCAATAATCAAATTTGTAACTTGCCCTGAAATTCTATTTATTGAAATATTGTTTGTTCTGTTGAAAATTTATTTTTTTTGTGATTACACTTAGAAGTTTTTTTTGAGAATTCAGATTTTTCTTCATGGAGCTAAGTTACTTTGTACAGAATTCAACAATTTCGTATTAAGTCATTAATGCAAGAATTTTTAACAGCCCCCCCCCCCCCAAAATGGGGAAGGCTTATATTCCATTTTCAAGAGAATCTCTTTTCTTCATTGGCTCAGTATACAAGGTGACTCGAAAAGACCCACTTGTGTCTATCACTTTCCTAAATATGCGTCTATTTCTCCAATATTTGACAAAATGTGTGTTTCCAATATTCTTTTATGAAAAATGTGGCAATTTTCAGTATAGAAGAATCTCTAGTCGGTAAAGCTACATGATTATACGAGGATGAGTACCCCTGTGAAATTGTACCCCCTACTATTGAAAATTCGAAAAAAATTTTAGAATTCTGAGTGCCTCTCCAATAGTTCCAGAGTTCTTGATATGTTTCAGCAATAGTTCTGACCTTTAGGAAGTCTAAAACCTACCTTGAGAAAACGTAGATGTAGTTCTGAAAACAATAGGGGGGGGGGGCAGAGGGTTGATTTGCCCCGTCCATTGGCGCTGGTGAGACCTACAAATACCTAGGCGTGCTGAAGAGCCTCGTTCGGGACGTAATGTCAGTAAAGAGTCTCTATATAGCAGAAACATACATTTTCTCCGACAGATTTTGTCGTCGAATCCGTCGGCGTTGAACAAGATATATGTTACTAACATGCTTGCCGTCCCGGTTATACTCTGCAAATCAACTCGACCAATCTGCACTTATACATTGCTCGTCATAAAGGCGGGCGCGGACTTCTCAACTTTTAATGCCTCTACAACAGAATTATTCTGAGGTAGGCCTACATCGTCGCAAACGGTATTGATCCCCTGCTGGCTATGGTTGGGAATCACGAAATGATTGAGAAAAGAGCATTTTGGTACAAAGTCACAGAACAGGCGGAAGAGACCCTACGCTTCAACCTGAATATCAGAAGGGAGAACAGTGCATCACTCCATCGTGAGTCGTTACAGGACCGGAGAAATACTTTTTTTCCGGGCAGGAAGTAAATAGTGATGCCCCTTCCCCCCTCTTCATAACAGAAAACAATAAACCATCTTATGAAAATAGTTTTTTCACAATAATAATTTTAAAAAAATTGTTTTTTTAGTTTTGTGACAATTACAAACAGTAGCATACAAACCGTAGTTTTTTCATGGGGAATTCCCCACCCATCAACATTTGAGGTGGGGATTGCTCCATACCCACAACAGGGCTTTCGCCGGACTTGATTCCTTACTTCTAAAAGCACAGGTTCTACTGGAAGCTAGTGCCATTTCCTGAATCACAGTCGCTTCCAGCAGGACCCCGTGCTGGTTATTTGACCAACATTTTCTATATATATTGGAGTGGTCGATGATATATTAGTTTAGTAGAGTCATTTTTCAACTCATTGAAAGCAATCGCTCTACTTATGGAGTTAACACGCAACAGTACAAATTCGTTTGAAGTCAAATTTTCCATGAGAAATTGTCGGTACTCCCTATCACAGGGTTCACCCCTTGCCAGGTGGAGGCAACGAGCTGCCAGTCAGAAAAAGAATGGAGTAAGCGAGGAAAAAAGAGGCCAAGTTTGGGGCATATGAAAGAGAAGGTTCAAGAATGGTTGTCTTGGGCCAAAGAGTAGAAATTTTGAGGTGGAAAGAGCAAAAGAGAGTGGGAGGTCTTCACGAAAGGTTCTTGAGGCGGGTAATGAGGGTAAGTTTGAGTTGTCTAGGATATATGGTGAGAGAAGTACTGGAAAGATCGAAAATGGTAGTTTGGCAAGTGAAGAGAGCGTAGAAATTTGATGAGAAGCTCAAAGGGGCAAGGGAAGTAAAATCTAGCAAGCATGCATGAAAGAGATTGGGTTTAGAGAGAGGAGAAGCAATAAAGAAGGCTCAAATGGGAAAGAGATAGACAGCGAATGAGAAAATAATCTCGTTTTCATGAAGAGAATATAGAATGGCAGGAAATAGAGTTGGAGATGAATCGCATTATGTAATCGCAGAACAACAGATAGTATAAGATGCTTAAATGGGTGGGGGCACCAGGATACCTGGCAAACATGAAAAAGTGGAGTAAGTGGAATAGAGTGTTATTATGATTGAGAATGGGAGAGAAAATGAAAGCGTGTCGATACTGGATGGGCGAACAAGAGAGAATGTGTAGAATGTGTGGCTATGAAATGGAGACGTGGAAACATGTGTCAAAGTGTGTACTGGAAAGTAAGAGAAAGGCAGAAGTGTGAGTAGTTGTGTGAGAGGAATACTAAATCAAAGTGGTAAGGAAGTACAATGAATGAGGAGACTTGAACATCTATGAGAAGAAAAATTAAAGGGTTAATCCGGATATGAGGATCTAGATGAATATATGAAGTAAAATTTGAGAAAACTGAAAGTGAAAGATGGTAAGAGGAAACGGAAGCCCTGGAAGGTCGAACAAGCGTAAATATTATGTAAATAATAGCGATTAGT
This sequence comes from Neuroterus valhalla, assembly GCA_011762715.2. Classification (NCBI taxonomy): domain Eukaryota; kingdom Metazoa; phylum Arthropoda; class Insecta; order Hymenoptera; family Cynipidae; genus Neuroterus; species Neuroterus valhalla. Next base: position 6,552 of record WSXT02130349.1, read on the forward strand.
CGAGAAAGTAGATTTCAAGCGTTACATTCAACTTAGAATAAGTAGTAAATAAAATAAATATGTAAGTCATGATGTCAGATATGACAATATGAAGGGCTGCGAGACCAGAACAACTTTCGAACTATCAAGGATTCGAATTATCGAACATAAGAATATAAACCTACATGATACGTACATACGTTTATTATACGTTACATAGAACGTATTTTTTACTTTCTCTTGGAATTTGTTCGTTGCGGACAGTGTAAAACTATTTTTCCAGAAAATACATAGGGTCCAAAAATCCTAACTGAACGTGAAATTCTCGAAAAACTGCCTTCAGAGCACAGAAGGGTTAATTTCTGCCCTTGGGAACGACACGGAGCGCTTTCTCACGCTTTTTGCATCCTTCCGGCGAGTGCCACGGCATATTTCTGGTACACGGGTATGGCTTTAAGGTTACTAACCAGTGAAGGAATCGCACCTCAAAGAGCATCAATGATGAGAACAATTATTTTTACCGGATATCCTTGGTACAGTCGTTGTAGCTCCTATTTGAGATTTTGACACCACTCCTTTTTCTCAATTTCCTTGCCTTTGATTTTACAGTCGGCGGAAGTCGAGAAATCGATCATAAGCATAGTTCGTTTACGTTCTTCGAGGAGCACGATGTCGGGTTTTGTGTGTTGGATAGGGACTAATGTCGGGAACTTGTAGTTTCAGTAGATTCGGCACTCCTCGTTCTCAACAATTGACTCTATGTCCCTTGGAGAGTTCGGCAGGGCAGGGTCGCGGTCAACGCCATGAGAGCGAGGAAGATGGTAGTAAAGCAGTCCTAGGGCCGAATTTTGTGCGTAGATAGGACCATTCGATAGTATATGCCATAGGTGCTCAGGGAGTTTATGACACGCCCTGCACCTATTGCTGTGAATCTCTAGACGTAATATGCTGCTATGGTTTTCCAAGGCGGGAATCGCACCGTCCTGACACGCGAAAATGGAACTCTTCGTTCCTAAATTGAGCCCAAATGATTTAAGGCAAGCAAACGTTGGCTTATGTGACAAGGACTGATCTTTTACCATTTTTTAATTTCAACGTTTTCTTTAAGTTTTCTGTTCATCACCTAGTCTTCATGTTGTTTTAAGAAGCTTTTGGCCTCTGCTTCCTCTACCTGCTCTTTTAGAAGTAAGGCATCTTGATGGAGTAATGCACTGTCCTCACTTCTAATGTTTAGGTTCACGCCAAGGGTTTAATCCGCCTGCTCCGCGGCTTTGTAAAGGAACGCTCCTTCTCCCCTCATTTCGTGATTCCTGATCATTCCCAGAAGAGGATCTCTACCTTTCACGATGATATGAGCAGCACTTGGGATGATTCGGTTGTAGAGGCATTGGCGATAGAGAGGTCCACGTCCACCTTCAGGGCGTGCGATGTATAAGCGTCGAACAGACGAGTTGATGTGCGAGCTTTTGTTCATACGCATTTCCTGGCGCGTTGTGATGTCGAGGGCTTCAGGCTTTTTCATCGTCAATAGGTTGGACGACCAAATCCGTTGAAGAAGGTGTTTGTATTTGCTTTGGAAAACCTCTTTTACTCGTGTTGTATCTTGAATGCGGCTCTCAGGCACGCCCAGGTATTTGCAAGTCTCTCTAACGCTGAGGTGTTTAATAACACTTCCGTTCACAAGCTCAGGGTCCTTGTCTAAACCACTTTCGTCCACGTTTCAGATGAATTTTGGCACACTTATCGAATCCAAAGTCTATAACAATTTCTCATGTGTACCTCCCGACGATACTTAGAGCATTATTTAGATGCTCTTTTCCCAAAGCATAGGTCTTTGAGTATTGCTCATGATCCTCAGTTCCGCTGCAGAAGCACCCATGAGGATCGCGGGGTGCAAGAGACAGTAGTAATAGTGTTATGCAGAATAGTAGAGGGCTCATCGTGTAACCCTGGAAGACGCTTCTCTGGAAAGGGAAGCTGTTAGTTGTCACATGATGTTTTCAGGAGTAGCAGTGAATCTGAGTTTCTAGAGGGGTATTCATCTCTGTATGCATCCTGCTATATGTGAATAAACCTTCAAGCTTTACAACAGACTCATAATAAGTCTATAGAGTATTGAATCCAAAGCTTTCTTGTAATCAATCCAGGTCCTCGACAGATTGTGTTAGTCGTCTGCAGCGTCTTTCCAGACATTCCTGTCAATCAGCAGGTTTTCCCGACAGCCTGTTGCGCCTCTTTTTGATCCTCGTTGTTCGTACATCTCAATCCGAACGGGCCCAAGTATCCGATAAATCCTGTCATTCAAGATAGGTGTGGGGATCTTAAACAACATGTTCAGAAGAGTTATTGATCAGTAGTTCTTTGGGTTGGATCAAATCGCTTTTCTTTGGTAGGAGTACAGTAAGTTGTCCTAATACCAGTATAAGCAGAATAGGGAACTCCGATTCCGAATATGCGGTAAAGATGCTATCTGAAACAGCAACAGAGAAGCTCTTCGTACCGCTTTTGGTAGGAATTCTTTCTCGGATGTCATCAGTGCCTTCATTCAATGGATGTTTTACTTCGCAAATCTCTTTCCAGAATGTTCCGTCTTTTTAGGACTTCGGTAGGTTTTTGACAAAAGAAGGGGATCGCTAAAGAGGCCCGATAGATCAGCGAGAAACTGTTAAAGCTCCCAGACCCATCCCTCCGTCTTTTTAATTCTCCTCCTTGCGTCAGATAGTACCTCTTTTCCTCAACAATGTGCACCTTGATGGTCAGCAGCTTTGACATTTTCAATGTGTGATGATGAATCCTCATTTCATGAGCAAACTTTCGGACCGTTGACGTAAAAGGCTTACCAGATTTCATGCAGTCAATCACACACTGAATACGGGACGCGTTTTGTCTTGCCCAGCCAATCTTCTTGTTTAATTGATGCAAGCGCTTTTTGGGTTTTTCATTAATCGTTGGTTTGGACCTTCGATTTGAATCAGCCATAGCGCTCGCTGCATCATAAACTGAACAAGTGTTGGCCCAGAGGTCTAAATCCCCTGAGAGATCTTCACGTACGCTGTCATCCGTTTCAGCTAGATCATAAGGCTAAGTACAAAGCTGGATGTAAATATTTCTCCTTGTCGTTAAATCGTCATCGTATCTCAGCAGATGCCTTGTTTGAGCAGTTTGTCTTAATGTTGCTTCCTGATCTTCGTCTAGGTGCTTCTGGGTTCTGGCACCACATATTGTGCAGGCGCGCAATGTAACCTCTGCGGAGAGCCAATGTTGGCATCATAGCAATTGTGCAGGTCATTATCAAGTCGATCCGTCCATAAAGGACGTCGAGTGTCCCGCCGGTTCGTCATCATATTTTCATCCAATTCAGAACCCGACCATAGTCAGGTGCTCTGCACGTTCGATCATTTTAAACCGCATCTACAACTGGATTTGAGTTCTGAATTTCCATGGTTGTTCTCACGAGTAGCTGGGGAAGGATTTGTTCACCCTCGCAGAGCCTCGCATGCAAGGGTAAGATCAAATTTTTGCCTATTTCAGATATCCCCCCCCCCCCATGTCATCAACCTTCATCAATAGGTCTCTATGTAATGACACTGTTGATACCCCCACAAACCCTCCGTGTTGACGTAATATATGGACAGCCCCTACGGCTGCATACACTAGGTCACCCGGTACCCTAGAGACACCGTAACAGACACCTCATCCAGGTGACATTCAGCTTACAGCATGATGGTTCACGCTTCCAGCATCGGGGGTTTTCCTTAAGGGCCATCCTACAATATTTGTCCGAGACTGCTCATTGGCTTCCGCAACCGTATTCAGCAAAAACTTTCAGCACGGGGCCTGCTCTTCCGCATTCTAAGGACGCGTTCGGTGACTTTGTTAAAGGCTCACCGTATTGATTCCAAAGGAACCAGGTCCAACCTATGTATATATATACCCCCTTGGTGTACATCGAATTTCGAAATTTAGTCAAACAAACACTGTAGGGTCCCCTTGGGCCGAAATCGCATGTCATTCAGGAGAATCCTAGTAGGAACGCGGTAAATTACACTATGTCGCCTATTTTTACCATGATGTAATTGAGACACGGTGTGTTCTTGCGCACGGCCAATGAAAAAAAACTTCCGAAACGCCGCCATGTTGGATAATTAACCAATCAAAAAGTGTTGCGGGAATTCAATCATTGTGGCG
>WSXT02130360.1:0-10718 GCA_011762715.2 Neuroterus valhalla
TTTGGGTGTGTGTGGTGGGGTGTGGGGTGGGGGGGGGGGGGGGGGGGGGGGGGGGGGGGGGCTAATCCACTACTAATCTCTTTTGCAAAGTGTGAAGTTGCTATGTGCCTCCACTGGAAGTCGGACTGAACGGAGCTCTCTTCCAGAAACAGGTAGAGTACTACTCTGAGATTGGGCATATTTCTCCGCTTCGCCGATTATGTGTATATGGAATATATGTTTATATCATATATCTTCTTCGAAGATCATAAACTAGATCATTGTATAGAGAACCAAATTTTTCATGAAGTTCTTATTTCCAAATTGAATCTTCTTCAACTAATGTGTACAAACTGTAGCTGATCTCTCCGATTTTAAATATGTTAGAGAAAAATGGCGACAAGGCGATTTTCATTATGAAACTATGCCAAAAACCATGCAATTCATGGTTTTTGGCGTTCATCTAAGTCAGTACGCGAAATCTCACTGAAAAAAATTTTGGATTCCTTGAAATCTGATTTGTCCTCCAAAAAAATATTTTCTTGGTCTAATTAGTTCGATTCTTTGTATTGACCAGGATGCATTCGGATAAAATAATTTCCCAGACTTGAATGAAGTTTTCGAGTTCACTTACATGAAAGAAATAACGATTTGATTCGTAAGAATATTAACTTAGTTAGGAATACATCTTTCATCAATATTTATTTCTTCAGTTGAAGGAAATGATTCTTTCGATTAGTAGAATATTGAATATTCATATCAAATAATCATTAGTTTATCCAAATAGTTATTTGGTTGAAATAAATACTTATTAATTTGATATGGAGGAATGTTTCTTTCACATTCATGGCCGAGCGTTAGATACAGCCTCAAGACTCAGAGCTTGCATGTTGCAGTAGCATCGTGGTTATCGCTGTGGTCTTGGCCTTCAACGGGCCCAAGTTCGTTTCTTGATGGAGGTGGTTTTTTATCGGATTTCTCTGTTTCAAGTCCATTAAAATGTCAGGTTGTGTCAATTCTTTAGATTTAATATGCATAATAATTATTATGCATATTTTACCGACGCGTGCTGCTAGTGATTTCATATGCTCGCACACGTATGGATAATACCGGAGTGTTCTTTGTGTGCATACGGGTATTATCAATAAAATGTGCGCATACAAGCAAGTTTTTCAACTCGTGAATTATTTCTCGCTAGTTTCGTACAGAGCGCTCTTTCGACTTTCACCAACTTCCATATCAAGCTTGAATTGTAAATTGTCGGGGGAGCTAGTTTGCACTACGCCAGTAAAATTCCCCAAATGCTAATTTTTATGTGGCTCGTGGTATAAGTAAACTCCTTCATACGCGAGAAGCGCAGTGTTGGCAGCTCGATTTCCAAACGTACATTTTAAACCAAATAATTTTCTCTTCACATTTCGTTAACATCCTCAGACATTGTCACGTGTCTTTCATTATCATCGTAGTTCTCACTGTCACTCTCCCCTCCAACATGGATGATGATAGGCTGCGTGATTTTGCGATTTCAAATTGATTTTCTCGATATTTTGTTTCAATTGCTTGCGCATTCCGGACAGAATTTGGTCAAAGAGTTGGTGGTAGATTTTCCATGGTTTCCCTGCACAATTGTAGTACGTCGTGAATTTAAAATGTCTTGTTATTAGTTGAAACACGTTTCTTTATGTAAGCCCAAATAAGTTCTATTGGGTTTACTTCGCAATGGGCTACTGGAAGCCACAGTAGCTCAACTTTACCATTTCTCATCTCTTGTGGAACTGTATCTAAGAGATAAATTTACGGAAATCTAAATCTTTGTACAAGGTTGTAAAGATCATCCCTTTTTATCGCATTGAAAGATTGTTTATCTGGTGGAACATCAACTCCTGTGTGAATTAATTAAGCAATAATATCATCTTTCTGTCATACTGTTGTTACGTTTCTTAAGTTCGGATCAAGCATTGTGTGATAAGATTACCAAGAGGTTACAGTTAGCAGTGCCAAATTGAAAAGAGGAGGAATAGGAAAGGCAGAGCAATGGGAGAAATGGTGATGGGAATATGGAAGGAATATCAAACCATGGGGGTGACTCGCCATACAAATAGGCCGTGTCCGTTTTGTGAAGGACGGCAGGAAATGAAACATTGGCGCCACTAGCGTGACGCCTTAGATTTGAATGAAAGCTGGTTAAAATAATGGCAGATATAATATTTTTTGCAGTTCTCGTGATGTTTTGGACGTTTTTGGATCATTTCAAAAACTTTGGGCTCATATTAAGCAAAGATGGACTATTTCTACGATTGAAAAAGTATTCGTGATCGAAAAATATATGTAACATACGCTGGAAATGTTGGTTTTTAAGGTTATAAATTCTGAAGTTAGTAAAATATAAAGATTAAGTTTCTAAAGTTAAAAATGAATAAACTTAATATTCTACAATAATAATATAAAATTATTTTTCCATTCTAATAATGAAACTTTTATGACGTGAATTATCTCAATGTATTATAATATTAGGATGCAAATAAACAAGAAATCATAAAGAATAATTTTCAAATTGAGTATATTGTACCTATTAATCGGTAAACGGCTGGAAAGATTGTATGTGTTAGAGTTATTAACTTAACTGTACTTCTGGGAATTTATTTATTTAGAAATTCAATGAACATGTGAAGATATACATTTTTTCCAAATAATGGATCTGAAAGTTCCGAAGGTGACACAGTAGGAGTGTATATATAAGTAATAAATGCCACATTTGTTTATTTAAATAATTATATATATTCAAATTATTCACAAATACATATTCTGAAATAAAAGTATAGCAATTAATATGTGGGCACAACATAATAATTTATTAAAGTCACACAATGGAGCAAAACTACGTTTTACAAAACTTTGCCACTTTCTTTTTCGCAAGATCATCCTTCTGGACATCCGACATTGTTCGTTTGACAAATTCCCTCAATCAAACTTGTAAATATTGTTTTATTATGAATTCCTAAACATCGCTGGCATGCGTGGAACATGGGAATGAAAATACTGTATTACTTTGCAAATCATTGAGAATCAAGTCGAACTCAAGGCAGTTTGGAAATTAGGATGGCAAAACCCCCGGCTTGAATTGGGTTTCTTGTAGAATTCTGACTGCAAAACATCATAATTTTACAATCAAAAATTATTTTAATACTTGAACGTAATATTTATTAAATGTAATTGTAGATGAATGTCAAAACTTAGCTTAATTCGAAACTGTCATCAACATACTTGTACATTTTTCTTAAGGAAAGTAGGGGTCTTTAAATATTTAAAAAATTTCAAAATTATTAAAACAATCATTTTACAATTTATACACTATCACAATGATCACAGCATTCCTAATGTTTGGCAATAAGAAGAATATTTAAATTAAAAAATCAATATAGTCATAAAACGGTCATAGCCATTCGATTACTTTAGGTTAAAGGACGTCGGTGTAAAGGTGTAAACAAATCATAATACTTACTGCCATCACCGATCCATCAGGAGCTAATACTTCTTTCTTCTAAATTATTTCATCCTTCAAGAAGTGATTTTCACACACCTTATGTCCAGGTTCAACAATGAAATCCTTTTTCTCCTGCATCGCATGTTGCCAACGTTCAACATCATTTTTTGGAACGGAAAAAAATACTTCCCTTACTCCGTTTGAGCGGGTTGAGTCGTACCCTGATCGACAGTTCGGAGCTATACATCGATGACCTCCCATTTTTATTGTAAATATATCCGTTAATCAATCAAAAACGGCAAAAATAAGTTAGAATTATGGTTTTTCACGAGCTCTCATATGCTAAACATTAACAGACAGCGGGAAGACCGGACGTGGCAAAGGTGGCGCCAATGATAGGAGAAAGATGAAAGAAGAAATTGAAAAATTATTGGTAGAAGAGATGAAGATGGGAGGAGAGAGATGGAAGATAGTGGGAGTGCATGCGAACGGAGATATGCAGGAGAAAACTGAGGAGACAAAAGAACTGATGAATGAAAACGAGCCGGGAAGTAGGCTTGTTAGAAGAGGAGATTTTATTGCAAGAACAGGAGATAAAGGAGGAAGGGAATGGAAGGAAGAGCGAAGAAGAAAATCCAATGCCAATATACTGAATGGGGAAGGGAAGAAATTAGTAAGGTGCTTAGACGAAATGGGTTGGTCTATCATAAACGGAAATATAGGGGGGGACGAGGAAGGTGAATATACACGATTTGGAGGCGAAAAGGGAACGGTTTTCGACTATGTGATAGTAGACAAGGTAACACGGAAGGTCAAGAAACTAGAGGTATTGGAGAACATATAGATTCTGATCACTTTCCATTAGTGCTAAAGTTAGAGGGGAATAAGAGTACTGACGATAGGGGTAAAAAGGGAGTAAAGGTACATAGAACAGGACGAGGGGATTGGTCAATAGAAGGAAAAGAGCAATTCAAAGAGATGCTGAAGGATGTAAAAATGAGAGAAGGAAATGTAAATGAGGAGATGGAAATAAGATAGAAGAAATAAAGAGAGTGTTAGAGGGAACAAGCAAGAAAGAAGTTAAGGGGGGGGGGGGGGAGAAATAGGTGGAGAGAGGAGTGGAAAGAAGAGAGAAGGAAGGGAGAAAGGAGCAAAGAAGATGAGGGAAGGGAAAAGGGAGAGGAGAGGAAAATAAAAGGGAGGAGAGGGAAAAAGAAAAAAAAAAAAAAAGGGGGGTTAAAGGGGAAAAGGAAAGAAGGAGGATAGGGGGGGGGGGGGAGAAATAGATGGAATGAGGAATGTAAAGAAAAAAGAAGGAAGTGAGAAAGGAGCTAAGAAGATGTAGGAAAGGAAAACGTAGTGGAGACGAATATAGAAGAAAAAAGAAGAAATATACTGAAATGTGTGATAGGGAAAAAGAGGAGGAAAATAGGAGGTTTGAAGAAGAGGAAGTGCAGGCAAGAACAGAAGAAGATGTTTGGAAAATAGTAAATAAAGAAAGAAAAAGAAGGAAGAGGGTAAACCAGGAGATTGAGATGGTAGAATGGAAGAAGTATTTTATGAATTTGCTAGGGATTTAGAAAATGAAGTTAGGAATGGTGGAAGAGAGGAGAGAGAAAAATACGAGGAAGAGCACATATGTTTTAAATTATATAATAAATAGGAGGATAAAAAAGGAAAAGGGAGGTATGATAGCGATATTCGTAGACCTAAAAACGGCGTTCGATTCTCTCGACCGGGAAGAGTAAGAAAAGGTAATGGTGAAAAAATGTTTAAGGGAAAGTCTGATAAAGACAGTTTCGGAAATCTTTCGTGAGACAAAAAGCAGGGTGCAAGTAGCCGATCAAGTAGGCGATAGTTTCTGGTTGGTGAGAGGAGTAAGACAAGAGTGTCCTCTGAGCCCACACTTATTCAACATCTTGATCTCAGACTTCGAAGAAAGAATGAACACAAAAAGTGAAAGAGTTCTTTAATTCTAAAATTTGTTTATCAGAAGCAATTATAATTGATTGCTTATTTACCCCGGGGAAGAAGTTAACTAAATAACAACTCTTTACAAAAAAGGTATCCTTTCATCATCGCAATAAATCGAAATATCACACTGTGGTTTTACATAATTCAAAGTAATTTGTACAGATGCTCGTGTATTATACATCAGTCTTGTAATCTCAAGTAAAGATTCGCGTACGTGGTTACTCAAACGCCGCGTCTTTTGTCAGAATTACCTAAAACAGTTTGTCTGGATCCTGAGCAGCGTACCCAGCTAACAACAATTTAAAAAACGAGTCTGGAGCCTGTATTTGTATTCGTATTTATTTCAGAAAGTCCCTGGGGCTAATTAGCCTTCTAAGGAACAGAGTATACATAGGAAAAAGTGTTTGATTACAGACACTGATCTAAGGTTGTTACTTGTATTGTGGGAAAAGTGTAAGAATTATATGGAATAATAAATATAAAGTAGATGTAAAATATAAGACAGGTGTTTCAAGATAGTGAAGCGGTAATTTTCAAGACGTAACGAGTAAGGAGAGGTTTTACTAAGATAATATAATTATAATAAAATAGTAGGATGTATAATAGAAAGTAAGGATTGCTATCTTGATTCTGGAAAATGTAATTATCAAATTTGATTCCGATTATCTGCTACCAATGTGTCATTTCTAATGTGGGTTTATCGAATTTGACTCAAGTGTTTGAATAGATTATGCTTGAAGGTACGTCGTAAGGGAGCATCTCTCAAGCTTGTAGGTTATTTGTTCCAAAGACGAGCACCTCTCACAATAAATGAACGTTGAAGTTTACATGTTCGATAAGGAATTTTCAAAACCGTCTTTCCATCACGAAGCCTGGACTAGGAAGGAAGTTTCTTGTCCACAAAATGGATGGAGTCATTAAGGTACTGAGGAGCTTCATTTTTCAGCACTGAATACATTAAGTTACACATGAAAAATTGTTTTCTTTCGGCGACATTCAGTAATCCAGCTTTTTCTGTGTAATGTGTTATGTGTTCACTTTTGGGAATATTGTAAATGAATCTAATGCATGCATCGAGGAAACGTTCGAGTTTTGAGTTAACATCATCAGTAATGTCACCGTAAACTAAACAGCCATAATCGAAAATTGGAAGCCCATTAATCTCTAATGGATTAAGGGTGGCTAGTTTCTCAGGAGAAGATGATTCTGAAGGCCCTATTATCTATCCTATCCTGAAGGCTTTTGTTTTGTTAGGATTAAGAGCCAGTCCATTGTCGATAGCTCAACGGGCTACACAGTTAATGTCCTCTTGTATCCAAGTCATCAATCGATCCAGAGAGCACATAGGTCCAAAAATGTACAGCTTGAAGTCGTCCGCATATTTATGATAACTGCAGTATTTAGGTTTACTTCCAAGATCAGAAGTGTACAGATTGAATAGAATGGGGAAAAGAATAGACCCTTGTGGGACACCACTCCTGACCCCAACCCAATCCGATGACTCACCTGCGCTAGAAGTTACCCTCTGTGATCGATTGCTTAAATAAGAGGCGAACCATTTTAGCGCTGTGTTTGGAACTTCAAGATTTTTCAGTTTGAGTAATAGATGCTGGTGGTCCACCATATCAAATGCCTTGAAGAAGTCAAAAAGGACAACCACAGTAATTTCCTTCCTATCCATAGCCAGCTTCTAATCAGTAGTAACTTCAAGTGACGCTGAAATAGTACCGTGTCCTGCACGAAAGCCTGACTGGAGAGGATAAATAAATTTATTAGGGCGAAAATCTTTGGGAGTGGTTGGGTTTGAAATTTTTAGAATCGGTTGTATAACAGACATTTTCCATGGATCAGAAAATATTCCAGCCTAAAGGGAGGCGTTATGTATATGCAATAGGATAGGGAAAATAGTTGGAAGTGCTAAGCGTATCCTTTTAATGGAAATTCCATCAACCTCAACGGCGTTTGTTTTACTTCATTCAGCTTTTTCATGAGAAATTCAGGAGAGATGTCCGAAAAAAAAACTTTGTGTCTTTAAACGTCGGTGAGGATTTACTTTCCGGGATAAGCGATACTGTGCCAGAGAACGGCAGATTAGTGAAATCACTTATGAGTGCGTCAGGACAGAGACGATTCAGGACAAATACGTTTGGGAGGAATCAAGCCAAGTTGCCGTAGGAGGTGCCATACGTTCTCATTTTTGTTCCTGTTCTCAATTGAGTTTCAATTATATTGATTGAAGCCATCACGGATTTCAGTTTGTACGAGGTTCCTGAGCTTCCGGAATTTGGCTTGGATAACCGGATTTTTCGTCCTTTTTGCTAATCTGCGTTTATTATCACGTTCTCTCATAAGTGCTTTGATATCAGAGGTGTTCCAGGGGCAAGTTTTCTTTTTCACAAGTGAGGTAAATGAAGAGGTGAAAGTTTGTCTAAAGCTTGTGTCAAAAATGGGGTTAGCAAGATGGTTTTAGTATTGATGTCCTTCTCGAAATAAATTCTCTCCCATTCAGATGTTTTGAGATGCTCAATAAAGTCGGTTTCGTTAATGTTTGTCAGATTGCGAATAGGAGTCTTAAAGGTGCTAGAAGTAGAATTATTATTGAATTTGAAATTAATATTTATAAGATCATGGTTGGATAAAAAAGAGTTTGGATGTTGCGAGTAGGAAGTGACCTTGTCAAGGTCATCCACTATCATAAGATCAATCCGAGAACTAGATCGATCCGTATGATGTGTTGAGGTGTAAGGAACTATAGACAGTCCAGAGGCGTGTACAACAGACCTTAAATATTTAGTTTCGCTGTTCGTTAGGTTCAGATTAGTAATAAAAACACCTGTCATAATAATATTGTTGTAATTAGGAATCTGCGTGAAGATTTCTGACTCAAGGTCACTTCCAAAGGAGGCGTTAGGAGGTTTATAAATAACACCTGCCAACGCACTATCATGTTTGGATCTAACTCCGATAAGAAGGAATTCGGTTGACGGATGATTCGACAAAAGACTCACTTCCACCATCACACGACTAAGACTGTCATGGAGTCAGAGGCAGACTCCATCCCCCCCCCCCCTCCTTGCATCTCTATCTCTACGGAATAGAATATACCAATCAAGGTCAACTGAACTAGAGGGACAATAAGGGGTCAGCCAAGTTTCGGAAAAAGCTATTTTATAATAGCAATGCAAGCTGAAATAATGTTTGAATTCTGGATAATGAGCCAAAAGAAACGAGATCAGTACAGGTGGTCTGGAGCCTGAGCAGCGTACCCAGAGAAATAAGTGACGAGCTGTCTGGGGCTTGGCTAGCGTACCCAGATAACGAAATTACAAATATGAGCAGGTCTGGAGCCTAAGCAGCGTACCCAGATAAAACAAAATACAATATGGAAACGAAACGGTGTCTGGAGCTTGTGCAGCGTACCCAGATAAAACAAGATAGTATATGGGAACAGAACAGTGTCTAGAGCTTGTGCAGCGTGCCTAGATAAAACAAAATAGTATATGGAAAGAAAATGGTGCCTGGAATTTGTGCAGCGTACCCAGATAAAACAAAATAGTTTATGGAAACAAAACGGTTCCTTGAGCTTGTGCAGCGTACCCAGGTATAACTAGGAGGAAACAAAAAAGGAAAGAGAAACCATGATGGGGCCTGAAAAACATTCCTTAACTTAGAACTGAAAGGTCTAGAGTCTGTAGCAGCGTACCCGGGTGAAGAAAAGAACCTATGCAATCCGGGGGTATCCTTGGTCGTCACCGGTTCGGCATTGGTAGACTTGGAGACCGTGTCCTGGCAGGATCACTGTCGTGCACCCAGTCTCTATCCGGATCCAGCAAGCCCCTACTCGAGTAAAAATTCTTTGACTTGGCTTCGACTCGATTTCGTCTTGAGTTTGACTTCAAGACGAGCATGTCTCGCTGCGTCTTGAAATTAGGTCGAGACATAGAACTTCGTTTTGGTTTTATTGTCACGATAGTCAAGTCAGCGTTTACTCGTCTCAAGTCGAGGCTCGTCTCAAGTCGAAGCTCGTCTTGGCTCCAAGGTTTGGTTCCATATAGTTGACAGAAGAGAAGGATTAAAATTGATGCGTGGAAAAATTCCCAATTTTTGGAATTAGTCATTTTCCAGTTGAAAATTCAGAATACGTGGATCTTCACGGGCACAGCAGTAAAAAAATTTCTCCAAAAAAATGAAAAATGTCATTTTTCTAAAGGATATCCTAAACGGTAAGCAGCACGCAAAAACAGACAAAAATTTCGAAATCTCCGACTAAAAATTATAATGCATATAAAAGTCCGTATATGAATTGATTCAATATATATTGCATAAAAATATACAAAATTGTTTAACCATAAATAAGAATTTGCTTTCATAACAACAAGGATGACCCTTTTCGTCAGGGCAGGTATACCTGCCCTGGTCTGCAGGCAATCATTTTATTGTCTAAAGCCATAAAAAATCGACTCAAGTCGTAGAAACTCGTCTCAAGACGTGAAATAAAGTCTCGCTCCGTCTCAAAACTGAGATGTAGAATTTCTTCTTCACTACGACTTGACTGGGGGCTATTCAAGTCGAAACCAAGTCGAAGCATTTTTACTCGGGTAAATAAGGATTTGCTTTCATAACAACAAGGATGACCCTTTTCATCAAGGCAGGTATACCTGTCTGCAGGCAACCATTTTATTGCCTAAAGCCATAAAAAAATCGACTCAAGTCGTAGACATTCGTCTCAAGACGTAAAATTTCTTCTTCACTGCGACTTGATTGGGGGCTATTCAAGTCGAAACTAAGTCGAAGCATTTGATTACACTAAGTCTGGTGACACATTATGCGTTTTCGCCGGACCGGTTTTTCGGGATGCGGCAAAACGGGATAGGGCTTACCGAGATACACTGTCCGGTGAAAACGGACATGGACGTGACAGTTTGTGGTACAATTCGAAGACGGATCGTCGCATTGTCATTTATTCAAAATTAGAAATTATTTGCTCGCTTCAGGCATAAGGTTTATTAAATAAACCGATTCTTCAAAAATTTTTGATCCATTCGTATCGTGAAGAGCCAATCCAAACATTTCGAGAATTTTACTAAAATTCAAAGCGGTATAAAGATATGTTTTTTGCCTAATACAGAATGTCTGTGAATTTTTTGAATAAATTTCTCGAGTTGCTGAGGCCAGACATTGCTAAAGAAGATACGCAGTTCAGGAAGGCATTCAGTGCGACAGTTTTAGTCTCCGTACTCCTTGCACAGTTCATCTCACAGTGCTGATTTTTCGTGTATAA
>WSXT02130371.1:0-24839 GCA_011762715.2 Neuroterus valhalla
GAATTATTATTGGTTATTTTTACACTGAGTGGGTCACCAGTTCACTGCAGGAATCTGATAGAAATTCTTATAAACTGATCAAATAAGAGCTAGTCGAATTCTGGGTTAGCAATTTTTCCACAAAAAATATTGGACGATTATAATTTATAAAAATTTGGAAAGAAAAACGCGTAACAGGGTAGCATGAATTTACAAGGAAACTTCTAAGGTTACCGCGAAATATAAGAATTTTCATAAATGGAATTTCATGGATAATATAAGTCACTCATCCTTCGTTTAATCCTGTAACTCCACCGACTAGAGATTCTTCTATATTGAAATTGACACTTTAACATATTGCACAATTTATTTAATGTATTCATAATGATATATTTATTGAAACAGAATGCTTATACTAAAATCTTCTACAGAAGTCTTCAGAAAAGAATGTATGTAGTGTGTTTTCAAGTGATGATTCTGTGATCATGTGAATAGAAAGAACGTACGTAATGTCTTTTTTAATGAAATTCTGTGATCATGCATTTGCTTCGACAGCTATCCGGTGCACTTGAAAAGAGCAGTAAGACCATCCCGGGTTGCCTCGGGGAAGATCTCGATTCGTCTACTTATCGGGCGACTTCCTGCATCTAAGGAAGCTTCGACTCCATAAAAGACCTGCAAGCAATCTGCAATTTCGCTTATACCAGTGGGGCAAGGCTAATCTTCGGATTCCGATACCAATGATTGGACATTACCTCCACACTTTTCAGATCGGATGTAAACATATACATATGGCGGGACTCTCTATCTCTGATTTACCCTGCTAGCAAACTCGTTTCTTTAGGGGGAAAACGACGAAGAATTGAATTAACTATACCAAGAACTTGTAGAACGGTTAGAGTTTCTTTTCCTGATTAAACGCTGCAAATTCTATCGCGAATAGGACTCGAACCGAGGTAACGACATATACGCCGAAGATTCAACTATAGCAATAGATATTCAATTGTATAATATGCAAACTCCATCTTTTTGATTTATTAACGTTAGAAGTATTTTAGATAAAATTTTTAGGTATAAAAGTCGGTTCTGTTCCAGCCTAAGGTCTAGAAAGGTTGAAGATGAATGATATGGCTCATCAAGACGGAAGTAGAGGGCATGTAAATAAATATTATCACAGCTATCCTGATTATGAATTCACGAAATGGGAAAGATATGTGATTTTTCTCCTTCTAGAAAAGTTCCAATAAGTTGCAGAATAATGGTTGCTGCTTATAGCCAATAAATGTGAAGATTAATGGGTTTTCTCTGATAAATGATCAAAATTATAAATAGGATAGAGTATTGCCTTTTATAACATGGTGAAATGTTACATCTACAACACTAAGTGGTGAATTATCCATCTACAACATTTCCAAACTTCTAAGCCAATCATAAATTCACACATTTGGTCCATCTAAACAAGAGTGTCGTCTATAGTAAGAGAAAACCTGCTTGACACATGTTCGTATATTTACTGCGAGATTAAACGCACAACGGTATCTTTCTTAACTGCTAACTGTTCTTTATTGTAAAAACTTCTTTCCTTCAGAAATCCTGAATTTCTTAAACCACATAATTACCAAAGTCATAACTTAAGAGAGGATAGTGCAAACAAAATAAGCAATATCCTAATGGTCATTGACCATGCCAGGAAGTTTATTCTAAAGACCAAATTATCTAATGGAAGTTGGAGAAAGTGACATGTGGTTAAGCTGTGTTTATTATACAATAGATCCATTAGAATTTTAGAAATTTCATGTAGAATACATCAAATTTTAAATTCTTCTCCAACATCTAACCCCAAATTGTAATACAAAACAAATTTTCATCTTTTTGTCAAAACTTTATTTACTGGAGAGTAGTTTTACGATGTCTCTAATGTATTTGAACCTTTTCCATACAAAAGAGTAACATTAACCTTATCAGCATTCATACCGCTTATATATAGGTTGTTTTTAATCAACTCTTTCGTTATCATAAGTTCTGCAACCACTTTACGATCAATACTGCTTATATGCTTATGATTTTTATCAACAAAACTTGTAGACGCATGTCAAACCATGTTGTCATCTTTTGCTTCCCTTTCTATTATACGCTTTTATTTAACTCCACCTTGGTGTTTGTCTGTCTGTCGCTGCAGAATGGTACAAATTTTCATGCGTATAACACTGGAACTTAGCAAAAGATAGTTACCGCCGCAAAAGATATACCGAATTTAAGCAGCATTGAGACAGAACACGGGTCGCACTGTTTCATTTCTTATAGAAATGAAACCACCTTGCGAAAGGTGGATGCTTGTATGGAAGAGGTTATGAATCAATCAGTCGTATTTATTGAGAGAAGTTGACATCTATTGCATAGTATTGCTTTTATGTTTTATTTTTAATCATATTTTATTACGGTGAGTAGGAAAAATCTAAGTGTTTGAAAAATGTTATATTTCACTTATATTTGCAAGTTTTAAATCTTTTTATGTACATTTAGGGTCTCTATATTTACCTACTATACTCATATTATAGTATTATCAATGGGAAGTTGATTTTGCCTGAACAGTTTTTATGAAGTTATGCTGTCCTAGCGGGATGGTGCAAATTGTCACGTTGATTTTCATTCCACTTATCGATTACTTGGAAAATTGAAATTACCCATAAATATTATTTGCACCTAACATTCCGGTTTTATAATGCTGAAACGTGAAAATAACAATATTTGTTCATAAAACTTTTCAAATGAATGTTATTAAAACAGTTCTACGTTGATTTTTAACTATACGAATTCATAATCACCAATGAAACTAAAAATATTGAAATGAATTAAATTTTAAAAAAATTAAAAAATAAATTTTTAAATACGCTTTTATTCTAATTACAATCTAAAAAATGAAAAATAGAAGAAGTAAAACAAAAAAATAATAAATAAAAAAAATTAATTTCAGTTATAGTCTATAAAATACTAATTTTAAATATATTGAACATTTCCTCAACACAAAATATCAATAAAAGCGTGAGGCGTCTTGACGGATACTCTATCCTGTCGCAAGAGGATAGAGTATCCTCTATTATTATATAGAGGATACTATTTATTATTATTTTTTTGTTTTACTTCTTCTATTTTTTATTTTTTAGATTGCAATCAAAATAGAAGCGTATTTTTACATTTTTCTTCTAATTTTTTGTTATCATTTCTCTTATTCGAACGGAGACATTACAAAGTTAGGGTCGTGATTTGGCGGACGATTTCCAATTCCGGTCATTTCCCGGTTTTTCACGGTCAAGTTTTCAATTTTCCTGGTAAACTAGAAGTAACATATCTATATCTGTCGCAAAAAGCTAACATTTATTTTTATTCAAATCTAAACATCCTTTAACACAACAGATCAAACATTAAAAAATAAATCAATTCTAAAAAAAAATACTCTAATTTTCGGTAAGAAAAAATGTTTTTTTTTTTACAAAAAATAGAACAGTTAAACTCAAATATGAAAAATTACCCTGCGATAATGAAGAAAAATGGATTTCTAACAAAACAGTTCATTCTTCAATCAATGTGATGCATTTTCAAACAACGTTCTGAATCTTCAACCAAAACAGTTGAATTTCAAAACAAGAAGATGAATTTCCAAATAGGAAGAATCATTTTCTGCGAAAAACATGATATTTTAACAAAATATTCGCATTTCAAAGTCAAAAAATGATTATTTTCAACCAAAAATAGAACAGTAACATTTTAAGTTCAAAAAACCAATTTCAAAACAAGCATAATTTTTCATGAAAAAAATCCTAAACTGAAGGAGTTAAGTTTTCAGTCGGATAAATGAACTTTTACTGAAAAGATAAATCGTTGACGAAAATTTTATTACTCAAATTTTGAATTAAAAAAGGGATATTGAACAAAACAAATAGATTTTCAACTGAAACTATGGAATTTTCAAATGGAATGAGTGGAATTTCCAGTTGGAAAAAAATTACTCATAACGCAAAAAACTAACTTTCAACAAAAAAAAAAAAAAAAAACTTTTTAAACAAATGATTACATTTTCACAAAAAATGACGAAGAATCAAATGAAATTGTAAATGTTCAACTAGAGTAGTTGAAATTCAAACCAGAAAGACGCATTTTTAAATGAAATGAGAAACATTGAACTAGAATAGTTCATTTTTGACCAAAACATTGATTATATATTGAGATGTTCGAATTTTTGAACATTGAATATGTTGAACATTGATTTCCAAACAAAAACTTGAAATTTTCAACAAAATGGTTAAAATTTGAACCATAAAAAAAGAAATTTTCAAACAAAAATGGAAGAGTGTCATTTTTGGATTGAAAAATTAATTTTGAACCAAACATTGAGAGTTTCCAACAAGATGAATGTTCGACTTGAATGGAAAATTTTTAACAATGTAACTTGAATTGTTAATCTTAAAAAAGAATTTTCGAAGAAAAAGATAGATTTCTACCAAAAAATCGGGTTTTCAACAAAATATGTGACGTTTTAACGAAATAATTCAATGTCCAATTCAAAAATACAAATTTCAACCGAAATATCGAATTTTGAACTAGAACAGATCAATTTTCCATAAATATGAAACAGTTAAATTTTCAGTTGAAGTGATTGATTTTTAATCAAAACCGATGAATTTTTAGGTAAAATGATGAATCTTTGAATGAATAGATGATTTTTAATTTAAAAAAATGAATTTTTAACCATCCAGATCAATTTTCTACAAAAAAGGTAATTTTTCCATGAACTACATGAATTTTCAAAGAAACAGTTTTATTTTCAGAATCGGAAATCAATGTTCAACTAAACAATGTTGATTTCCTACTAAAGAAGGATGAATGTGCAATGAACAATTAAAACAAGTTTTATACCATAGTCCAGAAATATTTTTTCTTCGCAATACTACTTCTACTCGAAAGACTAAAGTACTTTCTTCATTCAGAATTAGGTAGAGGAGACTTTCAAATTGTGACGAATTTCGAATTGCAGGAACGATTTTTATTGAATTCCTCTCTTCTGAATCCGAATTAGAATTATTTTTAAAAGTTCCCGTTCCATGTTGGAAATTCCCTGTTCCAAGTGAAATTTTACTTCTTCCACGAAACTCCCTGCCCTAAAATAAAAACTTTAATTATTTTCTGAAATTTCCTATCATCAATTCATTCAAATTTGAATCAGAGGAACGATACATTTTTCCAATCAAATAATAAGATCTCTGTTTGATTTATAAAAAGTAAGCTGTCGTTTTTTGTATTTTTTTAAAAGAATTTTCAATAGTGTAGGTTGAGTCAAGTAAATTCCAGGTTCCTAATTAAACTCCTGGTCATTTCCCGGTCTTTCCTGGTTTCCCGGTCAGGTCACCACTCTGAGAGTGTATTTGTTTCCCGATCGTTGGACCCCTGTTTTTTTAAAGGAATTTCTGAGTTAAATAGATCCATTATTCTTGCAATGTTATTTCCCAATTATCCTGTTAAATCTTCTGCAGCATCTTCTAAAAAAATATCTCCTTTTTGTGTTTAAGGGGAATAAGGTTTGAAGCACTACCCTTTTACATCGCTTATTAGCACCATAAAGTGAAGCGATAGTTCAAGGTAAATTACAGACTTTATTCCAAGCCTTGAACACAAGGTTAGGCACACGTCTTAGTAATAATTACGGCTTCTGCATACCAGTCGGCAAGATTCGATAAACTTTACACATTTATGTAGGCTAATATGCATAATATTTAAATACCGTTAGTTAGGATAATCGTTGTATTCTCTCACAGGCCAAATGTTGCTCCTATACTACAAAGTAACATTTAACGGCACAGAAAAAAAAGTTTCATTTTTTTATATTATTAAATGAAGACTTGAAGTCGCTTCAACTGTAATTATTATCAGCAACTACAATATGTTTGATACATTCTGTGGTTAAAGAAGAAACATTATTATTTCCAATTTATGAGAAGGTAATTTTGATACTGGAATTCAAATATTTTAACACAAGCAATATACGTGAGAATTCACAACAAACACAACAGATGGAAAACTGTGAGAAGCTCCCATCAGATTAGATGTTGGATATCGACAGCTTCAAGAAGCCCTGTTTGTGTCGTAATAAGTGTCAAAACCGAAAAACGATTTGATTGTTTTCGATGTCTATATTGATAAGGATGAACCAATTATGGTTCAATTTGGTTTCATTGAGGTTTGACGATCTTTTCCTGTTCAAAATAAAACTAAATTCATTTCCGTAGGCTGCACCCCTTAAATGCTGAAAACATTTCATCCATAAAATTACACACAATGTGCTCTTCTTTATTATATTATTTTCTGGCTAACGCGGATATGATTCAATGTAAAACTATTTATTTTCTTGGTTAAAACTTCATCTCTTTGGTTGGAAAGTCTATCATTACATTTTCTGTAAAAAAAATGGATATTTTTAAGTTAAATTTTCCTGTATTCCGGTAGAAATTGAAACATTCTTCTATAGGGAGTCATTCTTCTTGATTGGAAATTCAAATGTTCTTTTGAAAAATCATCCTTTTGGTTTGACGATCCAAATATTCGGTTGAAAATTAATTCTCTGGTTAAAATTTTATACCTCTTTAGTTGGAAATCCAACTCGTTTGGGCGCGCGTGTGTCGGATCTCGCGCTCCGCGCTCGGTTCTACATTTACCTCGCGCTACGCGCTCGGTCTTTGTACTTCTCTACATTTGCCTGCAGAGCTTTTGAAACTCAATAGCAAAATGTCGACTACTTTGATTGGATGATTGTGGATTCCATTTTGTTAAAGCTTTTCCGGCTTTAACTAATACATTCTCATCTCGTGTCTCGTGCTGCGCACTCGATCAAAATTCGTCTGAAACGGTAGAAAAGTTTTGTTGCACAATTTTTTTCATATGTTGTGTACTCCTTCTAGAAACGTAATTGTTTCATGTTTTATTTTATTTTATATGATTTAAGCAAAAACTATGCGTCGAATCGGAAAAATGTTACCAAATTTATACATCTTTTTTGGGAACTTATGTCCATTTATTTTTTCCTGAGCTTGTCACAATCGTCCAAAGAAATAATTTTTCTCATTTTTTATATGGTTTTTTATATATGGAGCAAAAAATACTTGTCCTATCAGAAAGTAAATTTAAAAAATTCGTATATCTTTTTTTCGTGCACAATTTTTTTCATTTACATTTTCCCGTACCTTGCATTGTTTGACCAAAAAATGAAACTTCCTATTTTTCATCACTTTTCGTGCGACCAAAATTTGATTATTCGATTTTTTGAGGAAATTAAAAAAGTTGTGAAGACTATCTTGTTGGGCTCCCAAAAATAAACATTGTTTCCCCTATACCTTTTTTTCATATCTTCTTTTGTTTAGCTAAAAATTCAAATTTTTTCATATTTTAGAATTTGGAAAATGCCACAACTCTGCCAATTCTGTTTTCATAAAAAAAAATCATGAGGAAAAATTGTTTCACTTTTTACCTACTACAAGAAACCGTACTTACAATTTTTCAATCTTTGAAAATAAAGTTCAAACAAATTTTTAAAATGCTCCCCCTCTTTCATTTTTGATCCACAATAGCTAGTTAACGAACTCGATTTGTCTTTTGGGTCCCTGAAAATGGGTACCAAAGCACGATCAAATATGATCATTCCTTCGAAAGTAATCGAGTTCACAGATTATTTTTCATTTTTTTTGTGCGATTAAAATTGGATTTTTCGATTTTTTGAGAAAATTCGAAAAGTTGTTTTCACGACCTTGTAGGGCTCCCAAGAAGAGACATTTTTTTCTCCTGAATTTCTTTTCAATCTTGTATTATTTGGCTGAAAATTCTCATTTTCTTTTATCTTTGAATTCTGGAAATACCATAACTCTGACAATTTTGTTCTTATCGAAAAAAATGATAAGAATAAATTGTTTCACTTTTTTTTTCTACAATTAATCGTACTTACAATCTTTCAGTCTTGGAAAGAAAGTCCAAAAAAATTTTCAAAATGCTCTACCTCTTTGATTTTTCATCCAAACTAGCTGGGTAACGAACTTGACCTTCAGTTTCTGACACTGAAAGAGTGTACCAAAGGCCAATCCAATCGATTAGTTTTTTCGAAAGTTATCGTGCTAACAGACAGACCTACAGACATACATACATACATACATACATACATACATACATACATACAGACACATTCGTAAAAACCTGTTTTTCGGGTTCAGCGGGTCTCAAAACGTGGACATTTGACACACAAATCTAATACCTTCTCTGATCAGAATGTAATAACTCTTATTGGTGATAATTCATCATTTGTTCATCAGTTGTCACATGTTTCGTTAGGAAATTTATTTCCTTCAACTGTAAGTTCAACTATTACATATTTGGTTCAAAATTCATGTATTTTATTCTAAATTCTTTCCTTTTGTAGAAATTCAATCTTCTTTGTTGGAAATTCATCTTTTTCGTTAAAAATCCAACTATTTTGGATTGAACCATCAACTATTACATTCTTCGCTGAGAATCCAACTTTTATGGCTGAAAATTGAACTTTTTAGTTTAAGCTTGAATAATTTGTTAAAATCCCACTTTTTAGTAAAATATATCTCATTTTTTGTTCCGAAATTCAACAATCTGGTTGGATTTTTATTATTTTTATCATTTTTTTATCTGGAAAAGTCTTCTTCGTTGAAAAGCAAACATGTATTTTTGGTGAAGAACAAATCTTCCTGGTTTAAATTATTCTTTGTGCGGGAAAATTAAAAATTTTTTGTTGAATATTTACTTTTTTTTTGAATAAATTATTTTCAACCTAAATCTGACTATTTTGGTTTAAGATTCATTATTTTAATCAAAAGTTCATATTCTTTGTTGAAAATTTGATATTTCGTTGGAAATTTCAGTTTTTTCTTGTAATTTCATTTTTTCGAACTGAAAGTTTAACTATTCCATTTTTGGTTGAAAATTTATGTATTTTGTAAAAATTCAATCTTCTTTGTTGGAAATTTATCTTTTCCGTTACAAATCCAACTATTTTTGGTTGAACTATCAACTATCACATTCTTCGCTATGAATACAAATTTTTGTCTGGAAATTAAACTTCTTAGTTTAAGTTTGACTTATTGGTTAAAAATTCAACTTTTTGTAAAATATTCCTATTTTTAGTTTTAAAATTCGATAATTTTGTAGGAATTTTTCCCTTTAGCTGAAAAAGCCTCCTTTATTGAAAATCCAATTTGTTCCATTTTTTGTGAAGAACCAATCTTCCTGGTTTAAATTAATCTTTATGCTGAAAAATCTAACATTTTTTGTTAAATATTCACTTGTTTCTCTTGAAATTAATTACTTTGACTTCAAATTTGACTTTTCTAGTGGGAGATTCATCATTTCCGTTGAAAACTCATAGTTTCTTAAAAAATTGAATATTATGTTAGGAATTTACTTTTTTTTTTTGCAAATTCATTTTTTTAAATTAATGTTCAAATAATTCATTTTTGGTTCAAAATTCATGCACTTTATTGGAAATTCATCTTTTTCATTAAGAATCCAACTATTTTGGTTGAACTATTAAGAATCACATTCTTCGCTATGAATCCAACTTTTTGGCTGGAAATTAAACTTCTTAGTTCAAGATTAAGTAATTGGTTGAAAATTCAACTTTTTTGTGAAATAATCCCATTTTTAGTTTGAAAATTCGAAGATTCGGTTGACATTTTTTTCCATCCAGCTGGGAAAGCCTCTGCAGTTGAAAGTCCAACTCGATCCATTCCTTGTTGAACGTAATCTTTATGATGGAAAATTTAATATTTTTTGTTGAAAATTCACTGGTTTTTCTTAAAAAAATAATTATTTCAAATTTAAATTTGACTCTTCAAGTTGAAAATTTATTATTTCAGTTGAACATTTTTTCTTTTAAAAATTGAATATTATGTTGAAATAATCGGTGGGGGGCTTACATTGACCCTCAATAGTAAATTTCGTAGAAAATGTTGATGTATGTAGTTGGCTTTAGGGTCAGGTGAATTGAAACCAATTAAATTGCTTCAAACGTTTCGGCTCACAATGGTGGCCCTCATCAGTTGGAAATTCATTTTTTTCACGATTTACATCTTTGGTTGAAAATTCAAATATTTTGGTGAAAGTAGGTCTTTTTGGTTCGCAAATTTATCTCTTTTCATCATCGTTTCATCTTTGTAGTTGTCAAGTGTACTACTACATTTTGGTTTAAGAATCATTTTCTTTTGGTTGAAATTATTACTTAGTCGGAAATTGATGGATTATTTTCAAAATATAGATCTTTCCGGACAAAAAATTATTCTTTCTGGGTGAGAAGCATTCTGTCCCAGTTCGAAATTCATTTATTTGGTCACAAAATAATATAGTTATAGTTAAAGTTGTGGTTATAGTACTGTAGTAAAAATTCAATTTTTTTGTTGTTCAAGATTTATCATTCTAAGTAAAAGTCCATCTCTATAATTGATCATCTAACTATCTTGTTGAAAATTGTTCTATTTTTTAAATACATTTTTCTTAACTAACAATTTTGGAAGTCCATGTAAAAATTCATTTCTTTAGTTAAAGATAAAAACTATTTTATTGGAAATTTGTTTATTCCCGTTATGAAATGATATTTCTAATTGAATATTCAACTATTCCAGTTGAAGATCATAATTTTAGTCCTAGAAATTTGTAAATATTCTAGTAGTGATGATTGAAAGTGAGTGAATCTGTAGGATCATTTTTAGAGACAAAGAAAATGAAATCCCAGGATCAGGTTCACTTTGGATCCATAAAAAGGATCAGCTGATAAGAATGGTCTGCCACTGTTGATATCCCGTGGTGTACAGTGAACTAATCCAATACCTTTGAATCAAATAACCATAATTAATACCAGTATTTTCCTTAAGGAGTTGATCTTGATATTATTTTATAGTGGTTGAGGGCACTTTCTCAAATAGGGAATAGTGCTGTCTGGCTTTTAAATATATAAAGGTTTCTCGCAAAGAAGTCTATAGGGAACGAAACTGGTTTTTCAAAAATTTCAATTAGCTGGTTGCCGGGTAACTATGCAAGAAATACAACACCTGCTGCGTCCCACAGTTTGTGGAACAACGGTGACAGTAACAAGAACTTGGAAGTCACTTTTATAATTGCAGTTTTATACAGTACTTTCATTAGCTCAACAAAATACCGTGTGGAACAAATTCAATTCCAGAATTATATTAAAACAGGTCACAATATCTCTATCCAGCATACCGAATCTTAATTATCTTCTTATTCAAAGAATGTATGATAATTAAATACAATGTTGGGCTTCTTTGAATCTTAATTGGGAATGCAAGGATAAGCTCTCCGGTTATAATGTATATATCTTAAACCTGAAGACATAGATTTTGGAAGAAAAAAAAGAAAAAAAAGTCGCAAAACAAAATTGTAAACACACAACATACATCTTGACCCTATTATAAATC
The DNA here is from genome assembly GCA_011762715.2 of Neuroterus valhalla. Lineage (NCBI taxonomy): Eukaryota > Metazoa > Arthropoda > Insecta > Hymenoptera > Cynipidae > Neuroterus > Neuroterus valhalla. Next base: position 11,475 of record WSXT02130371.1, read on the forward strand.
GAACAAGACCATAATCTTCGACATAGACATAAGTTAGATAAAAACAGTAAGTTTGAGCCAATAATAAACATTTCCGAAATTCGGGCCTCACGCCCTTCGGACCCCAAATAGGCCAGTCTGTAGAGAAAAAATTTGGCAATAATTTTGTCAATTTTTTAAAGTTTTGTTAATAACTTTTGGGAAAAAATTATAATAAAGTTGCAAATTTGCATAATGATTTAAATTATTGTTCAGAACTAAGCGCAAGATTTGCAACCTCATTGTTTATACGCTACATGCAGTTCTTCATGTTTGTTGAATCCCGATTGTTTTTTAAGTATGGGTCAGTGCAAAAAAATGTAATAATTCTGCAAAGTGGTTTCAATTGTTTAATTAAATGATACGTATGTAGTGTTGAGTTTGCAACCCAATACGTGATCGAGAACTTGTTCAAATTTCAAATATTAAAATTTTTAAGTCATTTCCTTTCTTTTTCATTTTGAAAAAAATATAATAAAGTTTCAAATTGGGACATGATTAAAAAATGCCAATTTAAGATGCAGTTATAAATTGCAACCCAATTGAAGATTAGGATCGTATGCAAATGCCAAATTTGTTGTATTTTTGGTAGTTTTGAATTTTAGACATGTTTTATTCTGATTATAAACATTTATAAACATTGTTTAAAAGAAATATATTTATTTTCACCGGGAGATGGAAATTAAAACTGGAAAATATCACTTCTCAACTATGGCGAAAACCATTTTTTAATTAATTAAATTAATTTCCATAATTTAATTTTCAACCACAATTGGAATAGTTAATTATAATAAATCTCCAATAGAAAGAAATGACTTTCCTACCATTTTTATGTCATTTTAATCAATTTGCTATAAAAGTTGTATTTTTAGCGCGGACTCTTGCATTTTCGAATATGATAAATAATTTTTCCGAAAAATGTTACATTTGAAACAAAGATTCTACTTCAAACTCAGATAGATCCCTTTTTAACCGAAAATAAGGAATTCGGATTTTCAACATAAAATGTGATAATTATTATCAGAAGAAAATCAGTTTGAATTTACAGAAAGTTTGAACAAATTTTGAAACAATCGAATTAGTTTATAGCAATGAGTTTGATGAAACCATTCGCGTTTCTAATTGTTCGTCCCCAGATTAAAAATATTTATAACATTATAACTGAAATTACAATTTTCCAGAATAAATTTATATATTTCAATATTAAAAGTCCAAGATAATGTTTTACTGTTGGTTTATATAAAAAATTAATAATGATAAATAATACAAGTTTTATAAATATTAATCACAATGATCGAATTTTACAGAAGCAGCTGTAAATTTACATAATTAAGCATTCGATTTCGTTTATTAAATTATATCTAGATGTAATACTTTTCCAATTATTTCGAACTGCATTATTCCTTTTTCATCTATTCCAAATTAAAAAATGGACTTGTTTATTTTGTTTTATAATTTTTTTTCATGCATAATTTATCAATAATTATCATTGCAATATTCAGTGCAATATATGCCACGCTCGAAAAGCCAGTTCCCGTCCGATCACTGAAGTTAAGCAGCGTTGGTGCAGTTAGCACTTGGATGGGTGGCCGTCCGGGAGTAACACGTTTTAATAGCACGTTTTAATCCCTCTTTATCTCACTTGATCCGTATCACCAATTGACAAATTTGAGTCACAAATGAAACAATTAGCGTCAGACTCCATCATGGCTACTTAATTCATTAGTAACACACTAACACTTTGATAGTTTACAAATGGCGACATGCATTCCATTAGTTCATTCACTAACCGCAAGTGAACGAGATTTAAAAAAAAACGATTAATTTGCATTGTAAACTTTAAAAGAGAATATCTAAAAAAATATTCTCAACTAGAAACTATTTTTCTTTAATTTTGTTTGGAGGAAAATTGTTATCCGTATAATTTATAAAAAGCATGCTTTGAAAACAAAGAAAAGGTTAGGAGGAAAATTTCAAGATATTTTTTCCCCACTGGCCAAAAAAAACCAAGCAAAAAACTTTCTTTTAGAGGTATGAGTTTTTTAATTTATAAATCAGGAAGTAGAATTGCATTGCTGCTAACTCAAATGTACAAAAACATATTTTTTGACTGAATACGAAGGCAAAACTACTAAAAATACAAAAAATTTGGCATTTCCATACGATCCTAATCTTCAAATTGGTTGCAATTTTCAAATGCATCTTAAATTGGCATTTTTAATCATACTCACATTTGCAACTTAATTATATTTTTTTTCAAAATGAAAAAAAAAATGAAATGACTAAAAATTAATTAATTAAACAATTACAACCACTTTGCAAAATTATTACAGTTTTTCTCACTGGGCTATACTTAAAAAAAAGTCGAGATTCAACAAATATAAAGGTCTGCATGTAGCGTATAAACAATGAGGTTGCGAATCTTGCGCTTAGTTCTAAACAATAATTTGAATCATTATGCAATTTTGCAAGGTTAATATCATTTTCTCCTAAAAGTTATTAACAAAACTGCAATGAATCCATAAATAAACATGTTTTGGACCTTCAAATTTGTTGCAAATTCAAATTCCGTATTGGAGGACCAAATTAAACGTACTATTCCATTTGCAGAAATATTCAGTTTTTTCTCGAGCGTCTATTCAATAAAATGTCATTTGTTGAGAAATATACATGAAGGGCTCCACGGCAAAACCATGAAAGTCCACCGGGACAAATTTTTCAGGAGAAGGAAAAAACCTTCTCAAAAAGCGAATTCTTAAAAGAAAGAAAATAAGAAAGAACATTCGAGTTTTGATGGAGCTCTACATCTCAATAAACATAATTTTGAAAAAGTTAATACTTTTCGAGATAAATAACCTAAAAAATCGACTGCGGTCAAAACCATGTAAGTCCATCCAAATTTTTTGCTTCTTTTAGGCCCAGGTTAACATAAAACGTATTCTCAAATTTCTAAAATATATTCCGAGACGAATAGGAGGCTGAAAAGTGAAAAAGTAAGTTTGAAAAATCTTTTCTTTAAAATAAAATGGATTTTCAATACTACAGTGTTTTTTCTATATTGAATATTTATTTATATTTTGTAACTACGTGTAAAAAAATCTAATCAACAACAAAAAGATAAGGTTTCCCTATGATTGTCTACAGTTTATCGAGATAATACTGCCATGGCCCATGGCACTTACACGGTTATGGAAAACCACGAGTTTGAAAAACCCACTTCCGGTTCGAATTTTGATATATCCTTTCACGTCAATGTGCGGTAGAATTTTAGAGAATTATTAAGCCAATAAAACGTGTTTTCAAAAAAATGGCACTTACACGGTTATGCCGTGGAACCCTTCACATGTTCCCGACCTCTGACGGGGTTGGAAATCAACATTGTTCATTATGGAAGTACGTTTTATGTAACTGCAAAGTTTCAAAAACATTGCATTAGATGTCAAATTTTGGCTTTGATTCAGCCCTGCTGACTGGCCTAAAAGCCTTAAATCCAGAATGTGGAATGTGAGAAATAAGCCTGTTCCGAATTGATGAAAGGCCACCAGGATAAAAGTAAAGGCCACCATCAACGCTGTTGTAGGATCTTGAATAATAAATGTGAGATAGGATCTCTTGACCATCCCATTGGTCCGCCCTCGCGAGTAGACTCGTCTTATAGGCCCGGACGCGCTTCAGTGAGCAACAATCCAGATTATTTGAATATCGCTCCGTAATGTACATTCAGGTTCAGGAGATGACGCGTAAATATATGTTCTGAGGAGGAAAACCTTCGAGGACAACTTTGCATGTTGCCAGCGAGGAAGATAGAAAAAGGATTTAAGAGATTTAGTAGATTCAGCTCGTTGATAAGTGGCGAAGGTACCAACAAGTTCTGAAGTAACAGTCATTACAGTCATCATCTCATGTCTTATTAGGTGCTGCATTTTATTATCTCTCAGGTTCTCTTATGCCTTTTATGTTTCATTATCAGAGATTATCATTTTCTCTGTTTATTGTGTGAACGATCAACAGGCAATTCATAACTGGTTCATCCAGTTAACATTTTTCCCAGTATCAAGAATTTTTATCTTAGTGTTGTGATACTATAGTTTTCGTTTATAAAATGTAAACAAATGTAATGGACTGCAAGAGGGTCACTTCTCTACAAACAGGTTATTTAATTCTATAAGTTTTTATTTGTCAACATGATACCCTTAATAGATAATTTTTGGGCTGTTCTAGTTCTATGGCTGCTGAGTTGCAAGGATACCAACAAGGTCTATAATTAAGGTCCCTTTATCCTCCTTTTACTCCATTACTAGACCTTACTTCTTATTTTCCCATTCATTGTGCCGACGAGAAAGAGGCAATGCTTGATAACTGGTTCATCCATAAAAGATGTGATACAATATCACTCATGTTCATCTTATCGTTGCGTATCGTAGTGTTCGTTCATGAAATGTTAACCAATGTAAATGCATTGAACAGTTTTTCTTTCTACAAACAGGTTTCATAATTCAATCTGTTTTTTTTTTTTAACATTACACTCTTTATTGTTCTGTACAAATTCATAGATATTACCTTTTCTTATCTGTTTTGGAAGAATGTAAAAAAGTGCAATACCACAGTTCACGGGTAATCTTTCGCCGCTATCAGTCATTACAGTCATCTAGCCATCATCCTATGCCTTATTATGTATTATACTACATAAATTTTTGGTATCTTTGCAACTCGTCCAACATAGAACTAGATGAGCGCAAAAATGACGGATGATCTTTGCGCTGTTCTACTTCTATGGCTGATGAGTGTCAAAGTAACAACAAGTTCTAAACTATCAATCTATTAGGTCTCTTCATCCTTCTTAAACTTCATCATTACACTTTATTTATTTATTTATTTTCTTCATTTATTGGGTGGAGGATGCAGAGGAAATGTCTGATAACTGGTTTATCTAGTATCCGTATATGTTTACTAGACTGTCAAACAGTCATAAAGTATAACTCATGTTCATCTCATCTCTGTAATACTATTGTTTTCGTTTACAAAATGTTGAAAAATATAATATATTAGACAGTTTTACTCTCTGATACTCTTCTATGTTTTGAAAAAATCTATAAATATTACTTTTACTAATGTTTTTCAGAAGATTTTGAAAGACTGCAATCATACAGTTAATGGATGATCTTTGAGCTGTTCATCTAGTTCAATGGTTGATGAGATGCAGATATTTTCTTTTTCCCATTTTTCGAGGCTACCATTCAGTCAAAAAACAGTGTCACTAATTACATTATCATCATGATGAGAAGGTATTGGTTTTATGTGAAAATCGACTTTCACGGAATTTATGAAATCTCCACGTTTTGAGACCTCCTGATTCCGAAAAAGCAGTTTTTACGTTGGTGTCTGTCTGTCTGTTGTCGTCGTCGTCTGTAAACTCCATAACATTTGAAAGACTGATCAGATTGTATGTCCTTTGACACACATTTTAAGGGACCAAAAAGACAGGTCAAGTTCGTTAACTAGCTACTTTGAATTTAAAAAAAAATCTGCATTCTCATCACGCGCTTCGCGCGCGGCTAGCTTCCCTCACAAGTTTGAGCGCGCCTAAGGCACGTGACTTTCGGATCTCACGCTTCGCGCTCGATCGTAATCTCACCTCGCGCTCCGCGCTCGGTTATGAATGTACCTCCCTACAGATTTATATAGAGCTTGTGAAACTCAAAAGCGAAATGTCGACCACTTTAATTTGATGAGCGTGAATTCTCTTTTGTTAAAGCTTCCCCGGCTTTAACGAATACATCCTCATCGCGTGTCTCGTGTTGCGCACTCGATCAAAGTTTGTCCAAAGCGGTAGAGAAGTTTTGTTGCCTAATTTTTTTCACATGGTGTGTAGTTTTTCTAGAAATTCAATTTTTAATTTTATTTAGTACGATTGAAACAAAAACTACGCGTCCAATGGGAAAAATTATAACAAATTTACAGATATTCTTTTGTGGTGAATAACTGTACTGTATCAATCTTCAGTGTTAGCCTTAATACATTTTTCAAAAATTATATTATTTCATTTTTACAGTTATTTTTCCTGATTGAAATAAATTCATCATATGGTTTTCTATAAATGAAATGAAAACTACTTGTCCTATCAAAAAGTTGATTTTACCAAATTTGCAGATCTTTTTTTGGTCCGCAAATTTAGTTCATATATATATTCCCGTAGCTTGCATAGTTTGACCAAAAAATGAATCTTTCTATTTTTCATTATTTTTTGTGCGACCCAAATTTAAATTTTCTTTTTTTCGATAAATTTGAAAAGTTGTAAAGATCATCTTGGAGGGCTCCCAAAAAGAAACATTTTTTTTCTCCAATTTTTTTTCATATCTCGCGTGGCTTGGCTAAAAATTGTCATAATCGTTTATATTTTCGAATTTTGAAAATGCCACAAAAAAAATCATGAGTATAAATTGTTTCACTTTTTACCTACTACAAGAAGCCGTATTCAAGATTTTTGAGTCTCGGGAAAAAAATCCAAAAAAATTTTCAAAATGCTCCCTCTCTTCTATTTTTGATCCAAAACAGATGGTTAACAAACTCGATCAATATTTTTGGTCGCTCAAAATGGGTGCCAAAGCACAATCGGATATGATGATTCTTTCGAAAGTTATCAAGTTCAGAGATTATTTTTCATTATTTTTTGTGTGATAGAAACAGGCATTTTTGATTTTTTGAGAAAATTCAAAAAGTTGTATCCATGATCTTGCAGGACTCACAAGAAGTAAAATTTTTTTCCCTGACATTTTTTTCAATCTTGCGTTATTTGGCTAAAAATTCTCACTGTTTTTCATTTTTGAATTTTGAAAATACCATAACTCTGACAATTTTGATTTTATCAAAGAAAATTATAAAGATAAATTGTTTCATTTTTAACCTTCTATAAGAAACCGTAATTACAATTTCTGAATCTTGAAAAAAAAGTCCAAAAAAATGTTCAAAATGCTCCCCCTCTTCGATTTTTCATCCAAAATAGCTGTTAAACGAACTCGTCCTTTCTTTTCCGGTTTTGAAAAAATGTGCCAAAGCACAATCCAATATGATAATTCTTTCGAAAGTTATCGAGTATACAGACGACGACGACAACGACGACGATACCAACGTAAAAACTACTTTCTCGGAATCAGGAGGTCTCAAAAAGTGGAGATTTCATAAATTCCACGAAAGTCAATTTTGACATAAAACCAATACCTTTTCATTATGATGAGAATGTAATATGACATTTCTATAACAAAGAATAATGTCCTACCAACAAGACGAATTTGCAACAAAAAAGTTCAATTTTCAACAAGAAAAATGGATTTTCAACTACGAAGAATAATTTGGTACCTAATAGTCGAATATTCAACGAAATATATTATTTTCATGAATATTGTTCAATTTTGAAGGAAGGATAACCAATTATCTAAAAAAAGTAGAATATTCGAACCAAAAATATTCCTTTCCAGAGAAATGTTAATTTTTCCACCAACTAGTTTATCTTTATAACATATAGTTCAATTTTTAAAGTAGTAGTTGAATATCGCCCAAAAAATATGAATTTTTAACAAACTAGTTCTATTACATTTGATGCATTAGAGTAAGGTAATATTGAAAGGTTCGCGTTTCGGACATATTTGGATCGAGTGCGCAGCACGAGACACACGATGAGAATGTATTCGTTAAAGCCGGAGAAGCTTTAGAAAGAGAGAGTTTAGAATCATCGAATACAGCAGCCGACATTCTACTTCCTAGTTTCAAAAGCTCTATACACAATTTTAGGGAAGTACAAAGACCGAGCGCGGAGCGCGAGATACATTTATTATCCAGTTCGAAGCGCGAGATCCGAAAGACGCGCGCCGTAGGCGCTCAAACTTACGAGCGAAGCGAGCTGCGTGAGATCAGAATGTGCCCGCGCAGCGGGCAGATTTTTTTTCTCATTTTCGCTTATCCACTAAAATATAATACAATGAAATGTATATTGTACAATTTTCCCTTTACAGACAAACAGGTTATTCTATCAGTTATTTTCTGATATGATACTCTTTTATTATCTGCACAAAACAATGAATAGTCTGGCTTTCTCTTACCTCTTTCGGATGATTTGTTAAAACTGTTATACTACAGTCAATAGACCATATCTCTGTGCACTTTCAGTTCCATGCGGCATTCCTCAATGCGCCTAATAATCTAATGGTGTAATTATGAACAGTGTTCCCTTCTCTAAATTATTGATAATCAGTATTTACGAAATTATTTATCACTCTCTGTACCATTTCTGTTCTCTTCATTATTTTCAAAAGAGCTCACATCTGGAAGCTCTGTTATTTTATATAATAATTTTATAGAATGCTTCGTACCAGAATCCGGCGTACTTATGAAAATCAGCGTTTTTCTTTAAACAGCTGATTTTCGCCCTATCTTCGAGTCTCGGTTTCTAGTCCACAAAAGAAAAGTTTCTCAGAAAAAGAAGATCGTTTAATCCTATGAGTAAGCAGTAGATCTTCAATATTCCATGAACAAGATCACTTTGCGGAGAGTTGTTTTACAGCTTTCCACTTCTTTTAGGTCTTTTACGATTACCTGATGAAAGAGGGAATAAAGCTATATAGAGAACATAAAGCCCCACAAAGGAGCTATCTATTATAGGATACCAAATTCTAGTTCCGGAATTAAAATTATCATCCTTGAACAAACAGAAACTATGGAAAAATTTTCAAACACTGCCGAGAATTGAATTCACGATGCAATAAATTTGAGCTGCGCTATTACTGTTATCAAATTTATATCTTGCTATAGCAAGTTCCTTTTCATGATGTATCATTTTGGAACTGTCAATGTTCAACGTTAAACATTCTAGTTTGAAGTATCCAAATAATAAATTATGATAATTTACAACTTTACACAAACATTTATACATCCATTAATTTCTACATCCATTCATTTATACTCTATTCACACTGAAGCTGCTAAATTTCCGTTCGATTTTTGCGTCTTCCTTGTCTCACAAATTTTTTTATCGAGTGAATTTTATGGTTTATTAGTTTATGTCAGTTTAATATCTAATGAAATTGTTCATGCACTTGAAGCAACATGGAGTCGTTCCCTCTGCCTGCAAATGCTTTATCATAAATTTTCAAGTGATTCATTTCAATGACTCAGTTGAAAGATAATTCAAGACTATGTAATTCCTAATATTTTCGAAATAATTTAACTTTGGAAGCTTTCTATTTTGAATTTTCCAATTCCAAACGGTAAAACTGATAGTGGATTTAAAAAATATAAATCTCTTCTCTTGGTTTAGAATAATCTATCAAATCACTAGTAGTCCTAAATTTCATACAAAATATAAGATATTACATCTGATGAAAATTTGCAGTATCCTCAACACTTTTAGAATCTTCATTTGAGAATCCACTTTTTTATTTGCAACTTTGAAATATTATAATCTTTGAGTGCAAGCGAATAAATTGTTCAGCTTCGAAACCTTGAATTCGAAAATATTTTTTTTTACCTTCCTTAATTTTCAAATCCCCCATTTGTGATAACAACAAAAAAATTGTTTTTGAAGATATATTATTCTTTCAGGAACGGAAATTGGACCCTCATTTATCTCGTTGACGATTCGACCTTTGAAAAATCATCTTCTTGTACAAAACATCATCCTTCCGGTAGACCAAATCTAACTGTTGAGTTGAATGTGGATTCGTTAAAAATTTATTTTTTTGGTTTAAAATTCATGTATTTTGTTGTATTTTAGACGAAAATTCAACCATTTTGTTCGATCATTCATGCAGTTTTTTGAAAGTTAGTCTCTTCTAGTGGAAATATTATTTTTTTTTGGGAAAATACTGCTGTTTGGTTTGAAAACAATTTTCTATAACACATGCATGATTTCAGGCCTTTTTGATGCCTATGAATCAGAGCTAAAGCTCTACTTTTCACTCTCTAGGGATGAAAAAGTTCTTTTGACTCCCTAGGGAGTGAAAAGTAACGTCAGAGATGAATAATGAAAATTATACATCTATAAGCTTTCATTTTACGATAATCATCCCACTCACCGTGGAAACTTTGAGGAAATTTTGGTTGCAAATAATAGAATTTGACGGTAATTTATGGAAATTTTTCAATTTAATTTTTGGTTACTGATCGTGAGTCACCATACATTACCTGTGAAATTAATATAAATGACCCAAAATTTTCATAAAATTCCGGAAATTTATAGAGATTTTCCAAAATGAGTTTTGGGTGATTTATGTCAAGTCACCAATTTTCCTGTAAAATTACCATAAATGACCGAAAATTTCCCTAAATTTCTGGAAATTTATAGAAATTTTTTAAATTGAATTTTGGGTGATTTATGATAAGTTATCATATTTTACTGTGAAATTGCCATAGATGACCGAAAAATTCCATAAATTTCCGGAAATTTTCAAAAATTAATTTTGGGTGATTCATGGTAAGTCACCAAGTTTTTTTAAAATTACCATACACGACTGATAATTTCCATAAATTTCCGGAAATTTATAGAAATTTCTCAAATTGAATTCCGGGTGATCTATGTTAAGTCATAATATTTACCTGTAAACTTACCATAAATGACCAAAAACTTCCATGAATTTCCGAAAATTTATGGAAATTTCCAAAAACGAATTTTGGGTGATTTATAGTAAGTCACCAATTTTCCTGTGGAATCACCATAAATTCCACCATAAAAACGGAAATTTATAGAAAATTGCAAATCGAATTTTAAACTTCTTTGCGATCATGCTCCTTTTATCGAACAACAATATTGGCTGAAATCATGCATTCGTTATAAAAAATATCGTATGCGCCAATGGGGAGATGGACTTTTTTGAATTTTGTACGTTTTCAGTACTCGTGTCCGGCTCGCACTACGAGCTCGCCTGCGACTTATACTGAAAACATACACTCTTCGGAAAAGTCCCTCTTCTCCCCCTAGGTGTATAGTATACTATTTTTTGATTAAGGACTCAATTGTTTTTTTGAAATTCATCTTTCTGGGTTATAAACTCATCTTTCTCGGTTCAAAATGAACTTTTCTGTTGAAAATCGAACTTATCGGGGAATCATGCCCTACTTGAGTTTTTTTTTCAAATCATATGTGTTGTCAAAAACAATCGTAATCGTCGAAGACGAAATCATAGCATTTTTCCTTCGATTTTCCCCATACTTTTGAATATCGCATAAAAGTATGGAGTCTTCTTGTTATTTACTTGTAGATTTCCCATGCATGTACAAAATCCAATAAACTGCTATAGAAAAACTTCCAGCCGAGTATAGAAAATTGATGCGCAGCAGATGTACGCGAGCCAGAATGAAGGGCGCATGCGCTGCAACATGCGCATGCGAAGTCAATCAAGCGTAATAACCCAACTTCTTTAGTGTCGGTCACTTTTGAGTAAACTGGTAGATTTTCGAGGTTACGGTGAATAGATGAAGTTAATAAAAATTAACAAAATGGATATTGATCTGATTTTGCTGTTAAAATATTTGAAACTCAGCTTGTATGTGCGGTCTTTCGAAACTGAAGTAAATTTCTAGATTGTTCAGTTCTTCATGCATGTAGTGTACAAATTGTATGATTTCATTGCTATAATGTCCTTTTCTCCATCCCCGTATAAAAACACTCGCACACTTTTCTCTTACATGTTTGTTGTTCTTTCTTTCCAGATATATATGCAGTTAAATTTGATATTTTTCGAATTTCAAAATGGAAAGGAGTACTTTCCAAACTATATGGCAGAGGAAAAATTCCAAGAGAGAAAGAGAAAAATCCTCTCATTCATTTTTTTCTCAGTGCACTTGAAAGGTAAGAAGTGATTCCCAAATGAACTTTATGAAATAATCCCGGATTTCTGGAGAACCGATGACCATTGACTTCGTTACCGAGCTCCTGGAGGTGGTGTAGCAGAGGTCCTCCGAAATCCGATGCAGAAATGTTTTTTTTTTTGAGGTTAGATTTCCAAAAAGAGTTCCATGCATTTTTTGTCAATCTTTATGCACCAGTATCCGACGCCAGGTTAAGTTTGTCCTCGAAACGTCTATTCAACTGTTTCACCTAGATATAGACTTCTCGATCTTTTGAGAGATACAGGAATTTGCAAAATAACGGTGGACCATTGCGCTCGAGTGGTTGTTACGGGTGTTGTAGCAGATGGGTCATGTTAGATTTCTCTTTTTAGTAAAGTGTTGATGTCGAACACTCGATTCGCGAACTTTTTTTTCATCTCTTTTGCTTTCTGCTGTCTCATCTGTAGGTGTCCATCGGGCCAAGCGCGCACGTGCGCCTTTGAGAGACATACCGGTTTATTAACTAGAGATTCATAACGGAACGGAATGAGTACAATGAGCATCCGAGCAGTCTCGTGACCAATGCTCAATTGCTCATTGCTCATTGCTGAGTGCAGTTGTCACTCTGCTCGCCTTCTCGAAGGTCATCGACTGGAGTGAAATCCCAGCAAACATTTGCTTAATTGCTTCAATTCCATGTCGAGAAGAAAATTCAGTTCTGAGAATGCTTCACTTGTTCGAAACGAGTTTCTGAAGAACTGTAAAGAGAGTAGAAAGTATAAAAGTTTGGCGACCAAGTCGATTTTCAGGGGTTTTGAGCCTTAGTTGGGGTCGGTTTTTATACATAATATTGGTTAGCGGAACACCCACCGCGCCAAAAGGGGCGCTGCAGAACCATAACAAATATCTGCAAGAAACGTTCAGATCTGTGTTTCTGAACAGGGGTATGCCACGCCACTCATTGTATCCTATTGACAGTTGGTTCCCAACTTGACTCAGCGGGCAAAATGTGAAACTGTGGCTACGTCAGTAGTACATAGTTTGACATTTTAATGGATTTGTTTACGTGAAATTGTTATTATGTAGGTTATAAGTATTAAACAGTGATCTGTGATCAAAGTGTATTGCGAAAATAGTGATTCATCCTAATATCTTACAAAAATCAATAGTGTGAACTATAGGAGGTCATTGTTGCATTGTATTAAATTGAAAATCAAATTATAAACAGAAGGCCGAAAAAGCAAGGAATTCAGATACTCAGGGTGACGACTCGACCGGGAACCCGGAAAATGACCTTGAATTTTATTGACGGTAAAAAACCGGAAAATGACCAAGAATTCAATGAAAAAAACCCAGGAAGTTACTTGAATCAACCCCGAAAATTAAAAGTTTCACCGTAAAAATACGAATTATCTTGTTACAAATTTGAAAAAAAAAATCTGCCCGCTGTGCGGGCACATTCTCATCGCGCGCTTCGCTCGCAAGTTTGAGCGCGCCTAGGGCGCGCGACTTTCGGATCTCGCGCTT